>CAWUFW010023359.1:0-77165 GCA_963921515.1 Calotriton arnoldi
ACAGGTCAGGGGTCATCATTTTTCATCAGAAAATTACTTTTTGGACTATACAAAAAATTATTCAAAATGTCAATTGGATCATGCCTCATGTTGAATAACCACTATTTAAATCCTCACAGTGACCAAAATTGCCATTTTTACAGACTTTTCTTCCTTCTCAGAAGATTCTATTTTCACCGATTTCAGGCAGAAAAATGACTCTAAACACACTTGTTTTAGTTCCAAAACTGATAATTCATATGCAATAGTTATTTACAGTCAAAAGATTAAACATTAAAAAATCATTAAGAAATCAACATTACTGACCATCTGGAGAAAGTTCGATAGGTCGGGGGTCATCGTTTTTCATCAGAAAATTGATTTTTGGACTATACAAAAAATGATTCAAAATGTCAATTGGATCACACCTCATGTTGAATAACCACTATTTAAATCCTCACAGTGACCAAAATTGCCATTTTTGCAGACTTTTCTTCCTTCTCAGAAGATTCTATTTTGACTGATTTCGGGCAGAAAAATGACTCTAAACACACTTATTTTAGTTCAAAAAGTGATAATTCACATCCAACAGTCATTTACAGTCAAAATATTAAACATTAAAAAATCACCATTCCCAACCATCTGGAGAAAGTTCGACAAGTCCGGGGTCATCGTTTTTCATCAGAAAATTGATTTTTTGGACTATACAAAAAATGATTCAAAATGTCAATTGGATCATGCCTCATGTTGAATAACCACTTTTTAAAGCCTCACAGTGACCAAAATTGCCATTTTTGCAGACTTTTCTTCCTTCTCAGAAGATTCTATTTTGACCGATTTCGGGCAGAAAAATGACTCTAAACACACTTATTTTAGTTCCAAAAGTGATAATTCATATGCAATAGTTATTTATAGTCAAAAGATTAAACATTAAAAAATCACCATTCCCAACCATCTGGAGAATGTTCAACAGGTCCGGGGTCATCGTTTTTCATCAGAAAATTGATTTTTTGGACTATACAAAAAAATGATTCAAAATGTCAATTGGATCACGCCTCATGTTGAATAACCACTTTTTAAAGCCTCACAGTGAACAAAATTGCCATTTTTACAGACTTTTCTTCCTTCTCAGAAGATTCTATTTTTACCGATTTCGGGCAGAAAAATGACTAAACACACTTATTTCAGTTCCAAAAGTGATAATTCATATGCAATATTTATTTACAGTCAAAAGATTAAACGTTAAAAAATCACTATTCCCAACCATCTGGAGAAAGTTCGACAGGTCCAGGGTCATCGTTTTTCATCAGAAAATTGATTTCTTGGACTTTACAAAAAATTATTCAAAATGTCAATTGGATCATGCCTCATGTTGAATAACCACTTTTTAAAGCATCACAGTGACCAAAATTGCCATTTTCAAAGACTTTTCTTCTTTCTCAGAAGATTCTATTTTGACCGATTTTGGGCAGGAAAATTACTCTAAACGCACTTATTTTAGTTCCAAAACTGATAATTCATATGCAATAGTTATTTACAGTCAAAAGATTAAACATTAAAAAATCATTAAGAAATCACCATTACTGACCATCTGGAGAAAGTTCGATAGGTCGGGGGTCATCGTTTTTCCATCAGAAAATTGATTTTTTGGACTATACAAAAAAATGATTCAAAATGTCAATTGGATCACGCCTCATGTTGAATAACCACTTTTTAAAGCATCACAGTGACCAAAATTGCCATTTTTACAGACTTTTCTTCCTTCTCAGAAGATTCTATTTTTTTTTTGTCAAAATGTGTTTATTAAGATTTTGTCACAAATAACAAACAATGCATAAAGAATACATCTCACAAGGTGTTTCAAATATTTCGTCAGACACAGATACCAATCCAACGGTAGCTAAAGTAAAAAGGCACAGTTTCAAATTAGCTTGGTAGGCTGGCCTCTCATTCCGTCCCCAAGTCGGCGTACTATAATAGGAGGAATATGGGAGGTCCCGATGACCGTCTTGAGCCTTCGGGCCTAAACTTCCACGCGTAGCCATTATAGGCGAGCGCCCTTGGGAGATGAGCAGTAAACATCCAGCGTGGACCCCTTGGATGCCTTCAACAGGCGTCGTCTAAAGGAAAACCTCTTTTTAAAGCCTCACAGTGACCAAAATTGCCATTTTTAAAGACTTTTCTTCCTTCTCAGAAGATTCTATTTTGACCGATTTCGGGCAGAAAAATGACTCTAAACACACTTATTCTAGTTCCAAAAGTGATAATTCATATGCAATAGTTGTTTACAGTCAAAAGATTAAACATTAAAAAATCACCATTCCCAACCATCTGGAGAAAGTTCGGCAGGTCCGGGGTCATCGTTTTTCATCAGAAAATGGATTTTTTGGACTATACATAAAAATGATTCAAAATGTCAATTGGATCACGCCTCATGTTGAATAACCACTTTTTAAAGCCTCACAGTGCCCAAAATTGCCATTTTTACAGTCTTTTCTTCCTTCTCAGAAGATTCTATTTTGACCGATTTTGGGCACAAAAATGACTCTAAACACACTTATTTTAGTTCCAAAAGTGATAATTCATATGCAATAGTTATTTATAGTCAAAAGATTAAACATTAAAAAATCACCATTCCCATCCATCTGGAGAAAGTTTGACAGGTCGGGGTCATCGTTTTTCATCAGAAAATTTATTTTTGGGACTATACAAAAAATGATTCAAAATGTCAATTGGATCACGCCTCATGTTGAATAACCACTTTTAAAGCCTCAACGTGACCAAAATTGCCATTTTTAAAGACTTTTCTTCCTTCTCAGAAGATTCTATTTTGACCGATTTCGGGCAGAAAAATGACTAAACACACTTATTTTAGTTCCAAAAGTGATAATTCATATGCAATAGTTATTTACAGTCAAAAGATTAAACATTAAAAAATCACCATTCCCAACCATCTGGAGAAAGTTCGACAGGTCAGGGGTCATCATTTTTCATCAGAAAATTAATTTTTTGGACTATACAAAAAATTATTCAAAATGTCAATTGGATCATGCCTCATGTTGAATAACCACTATTTAAATCCTCACAGTGACCAAAATTGCCATTTTTACAGACTTTTCTTCCTTCTCAGAAGATTCTATTTTCACCGATTTCAGGCAGAAAAATGACTCTAAACACACTTATTTTAGTTCCAAAACTGATAATTCATATGCAATAGTTATTTACAGTCAAAAGATTAAACATTAAAAACTCATTAAGAAATCAACATTACTGACCATCTGGAGAAAGTTCGACAGGACCGGGGTCATTGTTTTTCATCAGAAAATTGATTTTTTGGACAATACATAAAATGATTCAAAATGTCAATTGGATCACACCTCATGTTGAATAACCACTTTTTAAATCCTCACAGTGACCAAAATTGCCATTTTTGCAGACTTTTCTTCCTTCTCAGAAGATTCTATTTTGACTGATTTCGGTCAGAAAAATGACTCTAAACACACTTATTTTAGTTCAAAAAGTGATAATTCACATCCAACAGTCATTTACAGTCAAAATATTAAACATTAAAAATCACCATTCCCAACCATCTGGAGAAAGTTCCACAAGTCCGGGGTCATCGTTTTTAATCAGAAAATTGATTTTTGGACTATACAAAAAATGATTCAAAATGTCAATTGGATCATGCCTCATGTTGAATAACCACTTTTTAAAGCCTCACAGTGACCAAAATTGCCATTTTTATAGACTTTTCTTCCTTCTCAGAAGATTCTATTTTTACCGATTTCGGGCAGAAAAATGACTAAACACACTTATTTTAGTTCCAAAAGTGATAATTCATATGCAATAGTTATTTACAGTCAAAAGATTAATCCTTAAAAAATCATTAAGAAATCACCATTACTGACCATCTGGAGAAAGTTCGACAGGTCCGGGGTCATCGTTTTTCATCAGAAAATTGATTTTTTTGGACTATACAAAAAAAATGATTCAAAATGTCAATTGGATCACGCCTCATGTTGAATAACCACTATTTAAATCCTCACAGTGACCAAAATTGCCATTTTTGCAGACTTTTCTTCCTTCTCAGAAGATTCTATTTTGACCGATTTCGGGCAGATAGATGACTCTAAACACACTTATTTTAGTTAAAAAAGTGATAATTCACATCCAACAGTCATTTACAGTCAAAAGATTAAACATTAAAAAATCACCATTCCCAACCTTCTGGAGAAAGTTCGACAGGTCCGGGGTCATCGTTTTTCATCAGAAAATTGATTTTTTGGACTATACAAAAAATGATTCAAAATGTCAATTGGATCATGCCTCATGTTGAATAACCACTTTTTAAAGCCTCACAGTGACCAAAATTGCCATTTTTATAGACTTTTCTTCCTTCTAAGAAGATTCTATTTTGACCGATTTCGGGCAGAAAAATGACTCTAAACACACTTATTTTAGTTCCAAAAGTGATAATTCATATGTAATAGTTATTTACAGTCAAAATATTAAACATTAAAAAATCATTAAGAAATCACCATTACTGACCATCTGGAGAAAGTTCGATAGGTCGGGGGTCATCGTTTTTCATCAGAAAATTGATTTTTTGGACTATACAAAAAAATGATTCAAAATGTCAATTGGATCACGCCTCATGTTGAATAACCACTATTTAAATCCTCACAGTGACCAAAATTGCCATTTTTACAGACTTTTCTTCCTTCTCAGAAGATTCTATTTTTTTTTTGTCAAAATGTGTTTATTAAGATTTTGTCACAAATAACAAACAATGCATAAAGAATACATCTCACAAGGTGTTTCAAATATTTCGTCAGACACAGATACCAATCCAACGGTAGCTAAAGTAAAAAGGCACAGTTTCAAATTAGCTTGGTAGGCTGGCCTCTCATTCCGTCCCCAAGTCGGCGTACTATAATACGAGGAATATGGGAGGTCCCGATGACCATCTTGAGCCTTCGGGCCTAAACTTCCACGCGTAGCCATTATAGGCGAGCGCCCTTGGGAGATGAGCAGTAAACATCCAGCGTGGACCCCTTGGATGCCTTCAACAGGCGTCGTCTAAAGGAAAACCTCTTTTAAAGCCTCACAGTGACCAAAATTGCCATTTTTAAAGACTTTTCTTCCTTCTCAGAAGATTCTATTTTGACCGATTTCGGGCAGAAAAATGACTCTAAACACACTTATTCTAGTTCCAAAAGTGATAATTCATATGCAATAGTTGTTTACAGTCAAAAGATTAAACATTAAAAAATCACCATTCCCAACCATCTGGAGAAAGTTCGGCAGGTCCGGGGTCATCGTTTTTCATCAGAAAATGGATTTTTTGGACTATACATAAAAATGATTCAAAATGTCAATTGGATCACGCCTCATGTTGAATAACCACTTTTAAAGCCTCACAGTGACCAAAATTGCCATTTTTACAGTCTTTTCTTCCTTCTCAGAAGATTCTATTTTGACCGATTTCGGGCAGAAAAATGACTCTAAACACACTTATTTTAGTTCCAAAAGTGATAATTCATATGCAATAGTTATTTACAGTCAAAAGATTAAACATTAAAAAATCACCATTCCCAACCATCTGGAGAAAGTTCGACACGTCCGGGGCCATCGTTTTTCATCAGAAAATTGATTTTTTGGACTATACAAAAAAATGATTCAAAATGTCAATTGGATTATGCCTCATGTTGAATAACCACTTTTTAAAGCCTCACAGTGACCAAAATTGCCATTTTTATAGACTTTTCTTCCTTATCAGAAGATTCTATTTTGACCGATTTCGGGCAGAAAAATGACTCTAAACACAATTATTTTAGTTCAAAAGTGATAATTCACATCCAACAGTCATTTACAGTCAAAAGATTAAACATTAAAAAATCACCATTCCCAACCATCTGGAGAAAGTTCGACAAGTCCGGGGTCATCGTTTTTATCAGAAAATTGATTTTTGGACTATACAAAAAATGATTCAAAATGTCAATTGGATCATGCCTCATGTTGAATAACCACTTTTAAAGCCTCACAGTGACCAAAATTGCCATTTTTAAAGACTTTTCTTCCTTCTCAGAAGATTCTATTTTGACCGATTTCGGGCAGAAAAATTACTCTAAACACACTTATTTTAGTTCCAAAAGTGATAATTGATATGCAATAGTTATTTATAGTCAAAAGATTAAATATTAAAATTCACCATTCCCAACCATCTGGAGAAAGTTCGACAGGTCCGGGGTCATCGTTTTTCATCAGAAAATTGATTTTTTTGGACTATACAAAAAATGATTCAAAATGTCAATTGGATCATGCCTCATGTTGAATAACCACTTTTTAAAGCCTCACAGTGACCAAAATTGCCATTTTTATAGACTTTTCTTCCTTCTAAGAAGATTCTATTTTGACCGATTTCGGGCAGAAAAATGACTCTAAAAACACTTATTTTATTTAAAAAAGTGATAATTCACATCCAACAGTCATTTACAGTCAAAAGATTGAACATTAAAAAATTACCATTCCCAACCTTCTGGAGAAAGTTCGACAGGTCCGGGGTCATCGTTTTTCATCAGAAAATTGATTTTTTTGGACTATACAAAAAAATGATTCAAAATGTCAATTGGATTATGCCTCATGTTGAATAACCACTTTTTAAAGCCTCACAGTGACCAAAATTGCCATTTTTATAGACTTTTCTTCCTTCTAAGAAGATTCTATTTTGACCGATTTCGGGCAGAAAAATGACTCTAAACACACTTATTTTAGTTCCAAAAGTGATAATTCATATGTAATAGTTATTTACAGTCAAAATATTAAACATTAAAAAATCATTAAGAAATCACCATTACTGACCATCTGGAGAAAGTTCGATAGGTCCGGGGTCATCGTTTTTCATCAGAAAATTGATTTTTTGGACTATACAAAAAATTATTAAAAATGTCAATTGGATCATGCCTCATGTTGAATAACCACTATTTAAATCCTCACAGTGACCAAAATTGCCATTTTTACAGACTTTTCTTCCTTCTCAGAAGATTCTATTTTTTTTTTGTCAAAATTTGTTTATTAAGATTTTGTCACAAATAACAAACAATGCATAAAGAATACATCTCACAAGGTGTTTCAAATATTTCGTCAGACACAGATACCAATCCAACGGTAGCTAAAGTAAAAAGGCACAGTTTCAAATTAGCTTGGTAGGCTGGCCTCTCATTCCGTCCCCAAGTCGGCGTACTATAATACGAGGAATATGGGAGGTCCCGATGACCATCTTGAGCCTTCGGGCCTAAACTTCCACGCGTAGCCATTATAGGCGAGCGCCCTTGGGAGATGAGCAGTAAACATCCAGCGTGGACCCCTTGGATGCCTTCAACAGGCGTCGTCTAAAGGAAAACCTCTTTTTAAAGCCTCACAGTGACCAAAATTGCCATTTTTAAAGACTTTTCTTCCTTCTCAGAAGATTCTATTTTGACCGATTTCGGGCAGAAAAATGACTCTAAACACACTTATTTTAGTTCCAAAAGTGATAATTCATATGCAAAAGTTATTTATAGTCAAAAGATTAAATATTAAAATTCACCATTCCCAACCATCTGGAGAAAGTTCGACAGGTCCGGGGTCATCGTTTTTCATCAGAAAATTGATTTGTTTGGACTATACAAAAAAATGATTCAAAATGTCAATTGGATTATGCCTCATGTTGAATAACCACTTTTTAAAGCCTCACAGTGACCAAAATTGCCATTTTTAAAGACTTTTCTTCCTTCTCAGAAGATTCTATTTTGACCGATTTCGGGCAGAAAAATGACTCTAAACACACTTATTTTAGTTCCAAAAGTGATAATTCATATGCAAAAGTTATTTATAGTCAAAAGATTAAATATTAAAATTCACCATTCCCAACCATCTGGAGAAAGTTCGACAGGTCCGGGGTCATCGTTTTCATCAGAAAATTGATTTTTTGAACTATACAAAAAATGATTCAAAATGTCAATTGGATTATGCCTCATGTTGAATAACCACTTTTTAAAGCCTCACAGTGACCAAAATTGCCATTTTTATAGACTTTTCTTCCTTCTAAGAAGATTCTATTTTGACCGATTTCGGGCAGAAAAATGACTCTAAAAACACTTATTTTAGTTAAAAAGTGATAATTCACATCCAACAGTCATTTACAGTCAAAAGATTAAACATTAAAAAATTACCATTCCCAACCATCTGGAGAAAGTTCGACAGGTCCGGGGTCATCGTTTTTCATCAGAAAATTGATTTTTTTGGACTATACAAAAAATGATTCAAAATGTCAATTGGATTATGCCTCATGTTGAATAACCACTTTTTAAAGCCTCACAGTGACCAAAATTGCCATTTTTATAGACTTTTCTTCCTTCTCAGAAGATTCTATTTTGACCGATTTCGGGCAGAAAAATGACTCTAAACACACTTATTTTAGTTCCAAAAGTGATCATTCATATGCAATAGTTGTTTACAGTCAAAAGATTAAACATTAAAAATCACCATTCCCAACCATCTGGAGAAAGTTCGGCAGGTCCGGGGTCATCGTTTTTCATCAGAAAATGGATTTTTGGACTATACATAAAAATGATTCAAAATGTCAATTGGATCACGCCTCATGTTGAATAACCACTTTTAAAGCCTCACAGTGACCAAAATTGCCATTTTTACAGTCTTTTCTTCCTTCTCAGAAGATTCTATTTTGACCGATTTCGGGCAGAAAAATGACTCTAAACACACTTATTTTAGTTCCAAAAGTGATAATTCATATGCAATAGTTATTTACAGTCAAAAGATTAAACATTAAAAAATCACCATTCCCAACCATCTGGAGAAAGTTCGACACGTCCGGGGCCATCGTTTTTCATCAGAAAATTGATTTTTTGGACTATACAAAAAAATGATTCAAAATGTCAATTGGATTATGCCTCATGTTGAATAACCACTTTTTAAAGCCTCACAGTGACCAAAATTGCCATTTTTATAGACTTTTCTTCCTTATCAGAAGATTCTATTTTGACCGATTTCGGGCAGAAAAATGACTCTAAACACAATTATTTTAGTTCAAAAGTGATAATTCACATCCAACAGTCATTTACAGTCAAAAGATTAAACATTAAAAAATCACCATTCCCAACCATCTGGAGAAAGTTCGACAAGTCCGGGGTCATCGTTTTTATCAGAAAATTGATTTTTTGGACTATACAAAAAATGATTCAAAATGTCAATTGGATCATGCCTCATGTTGAATAACCACTTTTTAAAGCCTCACAGTGACCAAAATTGCCATTTTTAAAGACTTTTCTTCCTTCTCAGAAGATTCTATTTTGACCGATTTCGGGCAGAAAAATGACTCTAAACACACTTATTTTAGTTCCAAAAGTGATAATTCATATGCAAAAGTTATTTATAGTCAAAAGATTAAATATTAAAATTCACCATTCCCAACCATCTGGAGAAAGTTCGACAGGTCCGGGGTCATCGTTTTTCATCAGAAAATTGATTTTTTGGACTATACAAAAAATGATTCAAAATGTCAATTGGATCACGCCTCATGTTGAATAACCACTATTTAAATCCTCACAGTGACCAAAATTGCCATTTTTACAGACTTTTCTTCCTTCTCAGAAGATTCTATTTTTTTTTTGTCAAAATGTGTTTATTAAGATTTTGTCACAAATAACAAACAATGCATAAAGAATACATCTCACAAGGTGTTTCAAATATTTCGTCAGACACAGATACCAGTCCATCGGTAGCTAAAGTAAAAAGGCACAGTTTCAAATTAGCTTGGTAAGCTGGCCTCTCATTCCGTCCCCAAGTCGGCGTACTATAATACTAGGAATATGGGAGGTCCCGATGACCATCTTGAGCCTTCGGGCCTAAACTTCCACGCGTAGCCATTATAGGCGAGCGCCCTTGGGAGATGAGCAGTAAACATCCAGCGTGGACCCCTTGGATGCCTTCAACAGGCGTCGTCTAAAGGAAAACCTCTTTTTAAAGCCTCACAGTGACCAAAATTGCCATTTTTAAAGACTTTTCTTCCTTCTCAGAAGATTCTATTTTGACCGATTTCGGGCAGAAAAATGATTCTAAACACACTTATTCTAGTTCCAAAAGTGATAATTCATATGCAATAGTTGTTTACAGTCAAAAGATTAAACATTAAAAAATCACCATTCCCAACCATCTGGAGAAAGTTCGGCAGGTCCGGGGTCATCGTTTTTCATCAGAAAATGGATTTTTTGGACTATACATAAAAATGATTCAAAATGTCAATTGGATCACGCCTCATGTTGAATAACCACTTTTTAAAGCCTCACAGTGACCAAAATTGCCATTTTTACAGTCTTTTCTTCCTTCTCAGAAGATTCTATTTTGACCGATTTCGGGCACAAAAATGACTCTAAACACACTTATTTTAGTTCCAAAAGTGATAATTCATATGCAATAGTTATTTATAGTCAAAAGATTAAACATTAAAAAATCACCATTCCCATCCATCTGGAGAAAGTTTGACAGGTCGGGGGTCATCGTTTTTCATCAGAAAATTTATTTTTGGGACTATACAAAAAATGATTCAAAATGTCAATTGGATCACGCCTCATGTTGAATAACCACTTTTTAAAGCCTCAACGTGACCAAAATTGCCATTTTTACAGACTTTTCTTCCTTCTCAGAAGATTCTATTTTTACCGATTTCGGGCAGAAAAATGACTAAACACACTTATTTTAGTTCCAAAAGTGATAATTCACATCCAACAGTCATTTACAGTCAAAAGATTAAACATTAAAAAATCACCATTCCCAACCATCTGGAGAAAGTTCCACAAGTCCGGGGTCATCGTTTTTAATCAGAAAATTGATTTTTGGACTATACAAAAAATGATTCAAAATGTCAATTGGATCATGCCTCATGTTGAATAACCACTTTTTAAAGCCTCACAGTGACCAAAATTGCCATTTTTACAGACTTTTCGTCCTTCTCAGAATATTCTTTTTTGACCGATTTCGGGCAGAAAAATGACTAAACACACTTATTTTAGTTCCAAAAGTGATAATTCATATGCAATAGTTATTTACAGTCAAAAGATTAAACATTAAAAAATCATTAAGAAATCACCATTACTGACCATCTGGAGAAAGTTCGATAGGTCGGGGGTCATCGTTTTTCATCAGAAAATTGATTTTTTGGACTATACAAAAAAATGATTCAAAATGTCAATTGGATCACGCCTCATGTTGAATAACCACTATTTAAATCCTCACAGTGACCAAAATTGCCATTTTTGCAGACTTTTCTTCCTTCTCAGAAGATTCTATTTTGACCGATTTCGGGCAGAAAAATGACTCTAAACACACTTATTTTAGTTCAAAAAGTGATAATTCACATCCAACAGTCATTTACAGTCAAAAGATTAAACATTAAAAAATCACCATTCCCAACCATCTGGAGAAAGTTCGACAGGTCCGGGGTCATCGTTTTTCATCAGAAAATTGATTTTTTTGGACTATACAAAAAATTATTCAAAATGTCAATTGGATCATGCCTCATGTTGAATAACCACTTTTTAAAGCCTCACAGTGACCAAAATTGCCATTTTTAAAGACTTTTCTTCCTTCTCAGAAGATTCTATTTTGACCGATTTCGGGCAGAAAAATGACTCTAAACACACTTATTTTAGTTCCAAAAGTGATAATTCATATGCAATAGTTATTTACAGTCAAAAGATTAAACATTAAAAAATCACCATTCCCAACCATCTGGAGAAAGTTCGACACGTCCGGGGCCATCGTTTTTCATCAGAAAATTGATTTTTGGACTATACAAAAAATGATTCAAAATGTCAATTGGATTATGCCTCATGTTGAATAACCACTTTTTAAAGCCTCACAGTGACCAAAATTGCCATTTTTATAGACTTTTCTTCCTTATCAGAAGATTCTATTTTGACCGATTTCGGGCAGAAAAATGACTCTAAACACACTTATTTTAGTTCCAAAAGTGATAATTCATATGCAAAAGTTATTTATAGTCAAAAGATTAAATATTAAAATTCACCATTCCCAACCACCTGGAGAAAGTTCGACAGGTCCGGGGTCATCGTTTTTCATCAGAAAATTGATTTTTTGGACTATACAAAAAAATGATTCAAAATGTCAATTGGATTATGCCTCATGTTGAATAACCACTTTTTAAAGCCTCACAGTGACCAAAATTGCCATTTTTATAGACTTTTCTTCCTTCTAAGAAGATTCTATTTTGACCGATTTCGGGCAGAAAAATGACTCTAAACACACTTATTTTAGTTCCAAAAGTGATAATTCATATGTAATAGTTATTTACAGTCAAAATATTAAACATTAAAAAATCATTAAGAAATCACCATTACTGACCATCTGGAGAAAGTTCGATAGGGGTCATCGTTTTTCATCAGAAAATTGATTTTTGGACTGTACAAAAAATGATTCAAAATGTCAATTGGATCATGCCTCATGTTGAATAACCACTTTTTAAAGCCTCACAGTGACCAAAATTGCCATTTTTAAAGACTTTTCTTCCTTCTCAGAAATTTCTATTTTGACCGATTTCGGGCAGAAAAATGACTCTAAACACACTTATTTTAGTTCCAAAAGTGATAATTCATATGCAATAGTTATTTATAGTCAAAAGATTAAACATTAAAAAATCACCATTCCCAACCATCTGGAGAATGTTCGACAGGTCCGGGGTCATCGTTTTTCATCAGAAAATTGATTTTTTGGACTATACAAAAAATGATTCAAAATGTCAATTGGATCATGCCTCATGTTGAATAACCACTTTTTAAAGCCTCACAGTGACCAAAATTGCCATTTTTACAGACTTTTCGTCCTTCTCAGAATATTCTTTTTTGACCGATTTCGGGCAGAAAAATGACTAAACACACTTATTTCAGTTCCAAAAGTGATAATTCATATGCAATAGTTATTTACAGTCAAAAGATTAAACATTAAAAAATCATTAAGAAATCACCATTACTGACCATCTGGAGAAAGTTCGATAGGTCGGGGGTCATCGATTTTCATCAGAAAATTGATTTTTGGACTATACAAAAAAATGATTCAAAATGTCAATTGGATCACGCCTCATGTTGAATAACCACTATTTAAATCCTCACAGTGACCAAAATTGCCATTTTTACAGACTTTTCTTCCTTCTCAGAAGATATTTTTTTTGTCAAAATGTGTTTATTAAGATTTTGTCACAAATAACAAACAATGCATAAAGAATACATCTCACAAGGTGTTTCAAATATTTCGTCAGACACAGATACCAATCCAACGGTAGCTAAAGTAAAAAGGCACAGTTTCAAATTAGCTTGGTAGGCTGGCCTCTCATTCCGTCCCTAAGTCGGCGTACTATAATAGGAGGAATATGGGAGGTCCCGTTGACCGTCTTGAGCCTTCGGGCCTAAACTTCCACGCGTAGCCATTATAGGCGAGCACCCTTGGGAGATGAGCAGTAAACATCCAGCGTGGACCCCTTGGATGCCTTCAACAGGCGTCGTCTAAAGGAAAACCTCTTTTTAAAGCCTCACAGTGACCAAAATTGCCATTTTTACATACTTTTCCTCCTACTCAGTAGCTTCTATTTTGACAGATTTTGGGCAGGAAAATGACTCTAAACATACTTATTTTAGTTCCAATAGTGATAATTCATATGCAATAGTTATTTACAGTCAAACGATTAAACATTAAAAAATCACCATTACTGACCATCTAGAGAAAGTTTAACAGCTCCGGAGTCATTGTTTTTCATCAGAAAATTGATTTTTTGGACTGTACAAAAAATAATTCAAAATGTCAATTGGATCACGCCTCATGTTGAATAACCACTATTTAAATCCTCACAGTGACCAAAATTGCCATTTTTACAGACTTTTCTTCCTTCTCAGAAGATTCTATTTTTTTTTTGTCAAAATGTGTTTATTAAGATTTTGTCACAAATAACAAACAATGCATAAAGAATACATCTCACAAGGTGTTTCAAATATTTCGTCAGACACAGATACCAATCCAACGGTAGCTAAAGTAAAAGGCACAGTTTCAAATTAGCTTGGTAGGCTGGCCTCTCATTCCGTCCCCAAGTCGGCGTACTATAATACGAGGAATATGGGAGGTCCCGATGACCATCTTGAGCCTTCGGGCCTAAACTTCCACGCGTAGCCATTATAGGCGAGCGCCCTTGGGAGATGAGCAGTAAACATCCAGCGTGGACCCCTTGGATGCCTTCAACAGGCGTCGTCTAAAGGAAAACCTCTTTTTAAAGCCTCACAGTGACCAAAATTGCCATTTTTAAAGACTTTTCTTCCTTCTCAGAAGATTCTATTTTGACCGATTTCGGGCAGAAAAATGACTCTAAACACACTTATTTTAGTTCCAAAAGTGATAATTCATATGCAAAAGTTATTTATAGTCAAAAGATTAAATATTAAAATTCACCATTCCCAACCATCTGGAGAAAGTTCGACAGGTCCGGGGTCATCGTTTTTCATCAGAAAATTGATTTGTTTGGACTATACAAAAAAATGATTCAAAATGTCAATTGGATTATGCCTCATGTTGAATAACCACTTTTTAAAGCCTCACAGTGACCAAAATTGCCATTTTTAAAGACTTTTCTTCCTTCTCAGAAGATTCTATTTTGACCGATTTCGGGCAGAAAAATGACTCTAAACACACTTATTTTAGTTCCAAAAGTGATAATTCATATGCAAAAGTTATTTATAGTCAAAAGATTAAATATTAAAATTCACCATTCCCAACCATCTGGAGAAAGTTCGACAGGTCCGGGGTCATCGTTTTTCATCAGAAAATTGATTTGTTTGGACTATACAAAAAAATGATTCAAAATGTCAATTGGATTATGCCTCATGTTGAATAACCACTTTTTAAAGCCTCACAGTGACCAAAATTGCCATTTTTATAGACTTTTCTTCCTTCTAAGAAGATTCTATTTTGACCGATTTCCGGCAGAAAAATGACTCTAAAAACACTTATTTTAGTTAAAAAGTGATAATTCACATCCAACAGTCATTTACAGTCAAAAGATTGAACATTAAAAAATTACCATTCCCAACCTTCTGGAGAAAGTTCGACAGGTCCGGGGTCATCGTTTTTCATCAGAAAATTGATTTTTTTGGACTATACAAAAAAATGATTCAAAATGTCAATTGGATTATGCCTCATGTTGAATAACCACTTTTAAAGCCTCACAGTGACCAAAATTGCCATTTTTATAGACTTTTCTTCCTTCTCAGAAGATTCTATTTTGACCGATTTCGGGCAGAAAAATGACTCTAAACACACTTATTCTAGTTCCAAAAGTGATCATTCATATGCAATAGTTGTTTACAGTCAAAAGATTAAACATTAAAAATCACCATTCCCAACCATCTGGAGAAAGTTCGGCAGGTCCGGGGTCATCGTTTTTCATCAGAAAATGGATTTTTGGACTATACATAAAAATGATTCAAAATGTCAATTGGATCACGCCTCATGTTGAATAACCGCTTTTAAAGCCTCACAGTGACCAAAATTGCCATTTTTACAGTCTTTTCTTCCTTCTCAGAAGATTCTATTTTGACCGATTTCGGGCAGAAAAATGACTCTAAACACACTTATTTTAGTTCCAAAAGTGATAATTCATATGCAATAGTTATTTACAGTCAAAAGATTAAACATTAAAAAATCACCATTCCCAACCATCTGGAGAAAGTTCGACACGTCCGGGGCCATCGTTTTTCATCAGAAAATTGATTTTTGGACTATACAAAAAAATGATTCAAAATGTCAATAGGATTATGCCTCATGTTGAATAACCACTTTTTAAAGCCTCACAGTGACCAAAATTGCCATTTTTATAGACTTTTCTTCCTTATCAGAAGATTCTATTTTGACCGATTTCGGGCAGAAAAATGACTCTAAACACAATTATTTTAGTTCAAAAGTGATAATTCACATCCAACAGTCATTTACAGTCAAAAGATTAAACATTAAAAAATCACCATTCCCAACCATCTGGAGAAAGTTCGACAAGTCCGGGGTCATCGTTTTTATCAGAAAATTGATTTTTTGGACTATACAAAAAATGATTCAAAATGTCAATTGGATCATGCCTCATGTTGAATAACCACTTTTTAAAGCCTTACAGTGACCAAAATTGCCATTTTTAAAGACTTTTCTTCCTTCTCAGAAGATTCTATTTTGACCGATTTCGGGCAGAAAAATGACTCTAAACACACTTATTTTAGTTCCAAAAGTGATAATTCATATGCAAAAGTTATTTACAGTCAAAAGATTAAATATTAAAAAATCACCATTCCCAACCATCTGGAGAAAGTTCGACAGGTCCGGGGTCATCGTTTTTCATCAGAAAATTGATTTTTTGGACTATACAAAAAATGATTCAAAATGTCAATTGGATTATGCCTCATGTTGAATAACCACTTTTTAAAGCCTCACAGTGACCAAAATTGCCATTTTTATAGACTTTTCTTCCTTCTAAGAAGATTCTATTTTGACCGATTTCGGGCAGAAAAATGACTCTAAAAACACTTATTTTAGTTAAAAAAGTGATAATTCACATCCAACAGTCATTTACAGTCAAAAGATTGAACATTAAAAAATTACCATTCCCAACCTTCTGGAGAAAGTTCGACAGGTCCGGGGTCATCGTTTTTCATCAGAAAATTGATTTTTTTGGAGAATACAAAAAAATGATTCAAAATGTCAATTGGATTATGCCTCATGTTGAATAACCACTTTTTAAAGCCTCACAGTGACCAAAATTGCCATTTTTATAGACTTTTCTTCCTTCTAAGAAGATTCTATTTTGACCGATTTCGGGCAGAAAAATGACTCTAAACACACTTATTTTAGTTCCAAAAGTGATAATTCATATGTATAGTTATTTACAGTCAAAATATTAAACATTAAAAAATCATTAAGAAATCACCATTACTGACCATCTGGAGAAAGTTCGATAGGTCGGGGGTCATCGTTTTTCATCAGAAAATTGATTTTTTGGACTATACAAAAAATGATTCAAAATGTCAATTGGATCACGCCTCATGTTGAATAACCACTATTTAAATCCTCACAGTGACCAAAATTGCCATTTTTACAGACTTTTCTTCCTTCTCAGAAGATTCTATTTTTTTTTGTCAAAATGTGTTTATTAAGATTTTGTCACAAATAACAAACAATGCATAAAGAATACATCTCACAAGGTGTTTCAAATATTTCGTCAGACACAGATACCAGTCCATCGGTAGCTAAAGTAAAAAGGCACAGTTTCAAATTAGCTTGGTAAGCTGGCCTCTCATTCCGTCCCCAAGTCGGCGTACTATAATACGAGGAATATGGGAGGTCCCGATGACCATCTTGAGCCTTCGGGCCTAAACTTCCACGCGTAGCCATTATAGGCGAGCGCCCTTGGGAGATGAGCAGTAAACATCCAGCGTGGACCCCTTGGATGCCTTCAACAGGCGTCGTCTAAAGGAAAACCTCTTTTTAAAGCCTCACAGTGACCAAAATTGCCATTTTTAAAGACTTTTCTTCCTTCTCAGAAGATTCTATTTTGACCGATTTCGGGCAGAAAAATGATTCTAAACACACTTATTCTAGTTCCAAAAGTGATAATTCATATGCAATAGTTGTTTACAGTCAAAAGATTAAACATTAAAAAATCACCATTCCCAACCATCTGGAGAAAGTTCGGCAGGTCCGGGGTCATCGTTTTTCATCAGAAAATGGATTTTTTGGACTATACATAAAAATGATTCAAAATGTCAATTGGATCACGCCTCATGTTGAATAACCACTTTTTAAAGCCTCACAGTGACCAAAATTGCCATTTTTACAGTCTTTTCTTCCTTCTCAGAAGATTCTATTTTGACCGATTTCGGGCACAAAAATGACTCTAAACACACTTATTTTAGTTCCAAAAGTGATAATTCATATGCAATAGTTATTTATAGTCAAAAGATTAAACATTAAAAAATCACCATTCCCATCCATCTGGAGAAAGTTTGACAGGTCGGGGGTCATCGTTTTTCATCAGAAAATTTATTTTTGGGACTATACAAAAAATGATTCAAAATGTCAATTGGATCACGCCTCATGTTGAATAACCACTTTTTAAAGCCTCAACGTGACCAAAATTGCCATTTTTACAGACTTTTCTTCCTTCTCAGAAGATTCTATTTTTACCGATTTCGGGCAGAAAAATGACTAAACACACTTATTTTAGTTCCAAAAGTGATAATTCACATCCAACAGTCATTTACAGTCAAAAGATTAAACATTAAAAAATCACCATTCCCAACCATCTGGAGAAAGTTCCACAAGTCCGGGGTCATCGTTTTTAATCAGAAAATTGATTTTTGGACTATACAAAAAATGATTCAAAATGTCAATTGGATCATGCCTCATGTTGAATAACCACTTTTTAAAGCCTCACAGTGACCAAAATTGCCATTTTTACAGACTTTTCTTCCTTCTCAGAAGATTCTATTTTTACCGATTTCGGGCAGAAAAATGACTAAACACACTTATTTTAGTTCCAAAAGTGATAATTCATATGCAATAGTTATTTACAGTCAAAAGATTAAACATTAAAAAATCATTAAGAAATCACCATTACTGACCATCTGGAGAAAGTTCGATAGGTCGGGGGTCATCGTTTTTCATCAGAAAATTGATTTTTTGGACTATACAAAAAATGATTCAAAATGTCAATTGGATCACGCCTCATGTTGAATAACCACTATTTAAATCCTCACAGTGACCAAAATTGCCATTTTTGCAGACTTTTCTTCCTTCTCAGAAGATTCTATTTTGACCGATTTCGGGCAGAAAAATGACTCTAAACACACTTATTTTAGTTCAAAAAGTGATAATTCACATCCAACAGTCATTTACAGTCAAAAGATTAAACATTAAAAATCACCATTCCCAACCATCTGGAGAAAGTTCGACAGGTCCGGGGTCATCGTTTTTCATCAGAAAATTGATTTTTGGACTATACAAAAAATTATTCAAAATGTCAATTGGATCATGCCTCATGTTGAATAACCACTTTTTAAAGCCTCACAGTGACCAAAATTGCCATTTTTACAGACTTTTCTTCCTTCTCAGAAGATTCTATTTTTACCGATTTCGGGCAGAAAAATGACTCTAAACACACTTATTTTAGTTCCAAAAGTGATAATTCATATGCAAAAGTTATTTACAGTCAAAAGATTAAGCATTAAAAAACACCATTCCCAACCATCTGGAGAAAGTTCGACAGGTCCGGGGGCATCGTTTTTCATCAGAAAATTGATTTTTGGACTATACAAAAAAATGATTCAAAACGTCAATTTGGATCATGCCTCATGTTGAATAACCAATTTTTAGAGCCTCACAGTGACCAAAATTGCCATTTTTATAGACTTTTCTTCCTTATCAGAAGATTCTATTTTGACCGATTTCGGGCACAAAAATGACTCTAAACACACTTATTTTAGTTCCAAAAGTGATAATTCATATGCAAAAGTTATTTACAGTCAAAAGATTAAGCATTAAAAATCACCATTCCCAACCATCTGGATAAAGTTCGACAGGTCGGGGGTCATCGTTTTTCATCAGAAAATTTATTTTTTGGGACTATACAAAAAAATGATTCAAAATGTCAATTGGATCACGCCTCATGTTGAATAACCACTTTTTAAAGCCTCAACGTGACCAAAATTGCCATTTTTACAGACTTTTCTTCCTTCTCAGAAGATTCTATTTTTACCGATTTCGGGCAGAAAAATGACTAAACACACTTATTTTAGTTCCAAAAGTGATAATTCACATCCAACAGTCATTTACAGT
Source organism: Calotriton arnoldi (assembly GCA_963921515.1). Taxonomy (NCBI): domain Eukaryota; kingdom Metazoa; phylum Chordata; class Amphibia; order Caudata; family Salamandridae; genus Calotriton; species Calotriton arnoldi. The sequence goes on from CAWUFW010023359.1 coordinate 19,909, forward strand.
CAAAAGATTAAACATTAAAAAATCACCATTCCCAACCATCTGGAGAAAGTTCCACAAGTCCGGGGTCATCGTTTTTAATCAGAAAATTGATTTTTGGACTATACAAAAAATGATTCAAAATGTCAATTGGATCATGCCTCATGTTGAATAACCACTTTTTAAAGCCTCACAGTGACCAAAATTGCCATTTTTACAGACTTTTCTTCCTTCTCAGAAGATTCTATTTTTACCGATTTCGGGCAGAAAAATGACTAAACACACTTATTTTAGTTCCAAAAGTGATAATTCATATGCAATAGTTATTTACAGTCAAAAGATTAAACATTAAAAAATCATTAAGAAATCACCATTACTGACCATCTGGAGAAAGTTCGATAGGTCGGGGGTCATCGTTTTTCATCAGAAAATTGATTTTTTGGACTATACAAAAAATGATTCAAAATGTCAATTGGATCACGCCTCATGTTGAATAACCACTATTTAAATCCTCACAGTGACCAAAATTGCCATTTTTGCAGACTTTTCTTCCTTCTCAGAAGATTCTATTTTGACCGATTTCGGGCAGAAAAATGACTCTAAACACACTTATTTTAGTTCAAAAAGTGATAATTCACATCCTACAGTCATTTACAGTCAAAAGATTAAACATTAAAAAATCACCATTCCTAACCATCTGGAGAAAGTTCGACCGGTCCGGGGTCATCGTTTTTCATCAGAAAATTGATTTTTTGGACTATACAAAAAATTATTCAAAATGTCAATTGGATCATGCCTCATGTTGAATAACCACTTTTTAAAGCCTCACAGTGACCAAAATTGCCATTTTTACAGACTTTTCTTCCTTCTCAGAAGATTCTATTTTGACCGATTTCGGGCAGAAAAATGACTCTAAACACACTTATTTTAGTTCCAAAAGTGATAATTCATATGCAATAGTTATTTACAGTCAAAAGATTAAACATTAAAAAATCACCATTCCCAACCATCTGGAGAAAGTTCGACACGTCCGGGGCCATCGTTTTTCATCAGAAAATTGATTTTTGGACTATACAAAAAATGATTCAAAATGTCAATTGGATTATGCCTCATGTTGAATAACCACTTTTTAAAGCCTCACAGTGACCAAAATTGCCATTTTTATAGACTTTTCTTCCTTATCAGAAGATTCTATTTTGACCGATTTCGGGCAGAAAAATGACTCTAAACACACTCATTTTAGTTCAAAAAGTGATAATTCACATCCAACAGTCATTTACAGTCAAAAGATTAAACATTAAAAAATCACCATTCCCAACCATCTGGAGAAAGTTCGACAAGTCCGGGGTCATCGTTTTTATCAGAAAATTAATTTTTTGGACTATACAAAAAATGTTTCAAAATGTCAATTGGATCATGCCTCATGTTGAATACCACTTTTTAAAGCCGCACAGTGACCAAAATTGCCATTTTTAAAAACTTTTCTTCCTTCTCAGAAGATTCTATTTTGACCGATTTCGGGCAGAAAAATGACTCTAAACACACTTATTTTAGTTCCAAAAGTGATAATTCATATGCAAAAGTTATTTATAGTCAAAAGATTAAATATTAAAATTCACCATTCCCAACCACCTGGAGAAAGTTCGACAGGTCCGGGGTCATCGTTTTTCATCAGAAAATTGATTTTTTGGACTATACAAAAAAATGATTCAAAATGTCAATTGGATTATGCCTCATGTTGAATAACCACTTTTTAAAGCCTCACAGTGACCAAAATTGCCATTTTTATAGACTTTTCTTCCTTCTAAGAAGATTCTATTTTGACCGATTTCGGGCAGAAAAATGACTCTAAACACACTTATTTTAGTTCCAAAAGTGATAATTCATATGTAATAGTTATTTACAGTCAAAATATTAAACATTAAAAAATCATTAAGAAATCACCATTACTGACCATCTGGAGAAAGTTCGATAGGGGTCATCGTTTTTCATCAGAAAATTGATTTTTGGACTGTACAAAAAATGATTCAAAATGTCAATTGGATCATGCCTCATGTTGAATAACCACTTTTTAAAGCCTCACAGTGACCAAAATTGCCATTTTTAAAGACTTTTCTTCCTTCTCAGAAAATTCTATTTTGAACGATTTCGGGCAGAAAAATGACTCTAAACACACTTATTTTAGTTCCAAAAGTGATAATTCATATGCAATAGTTATTTATAGTCAAAAGATTAAACATTAAAAAAATCACCATTCCCAACCATCTGGAGAATGTTCGACAGGTCCGGGGTCATCGTTTTTCATCAGAAAATTGATTTTTTGGACTAAACAAAAATATGATTCAAAATGTAAATTGGATCACGCCTCATGTTGAATAACCACTTTTTAAAGCCTCACAGTGACCAAAATTGCCATTTTTACAGACTTTTCTTCCTTCTCAGAAGATTCTATTTTGACCGATTTCGGGCAGAAAAATGACTCTAAACACACTTATTTTAGTTCCAAAAGTGATAATTCATATGCAATAGTTATTTACAGTCAAAAGATTAAACATTAAAAAATCATTAAGAAATCACCATTCCCAACCATCTGGAGAAAGTTCGACAGGTCCGGGGTCATCGTTTTTCATCAGAAAATTGATTTTTTGGACTATACAAAAAATTATTCAAAATGTCAATTGGATCATGCCTCATGTTGAATAACCACTTTTTTTGACTCAAAGTGAACAAAATTGCTATTTTCAAAGACTTTTCTTCTTTCGCAGAAGATTCTATTTTGACCGATTTTGGGCAGGAAAATGACTAAACACACTTATTTTAGTTCCAAAACTGATAATTCATATGCAATAGTTATTTACAGTCAAAAGATTAAACATTAAAAAATCATTAAGAAATCACCATTACTGACCATCTGGAGAAAGTTTGATAGGTCGGGGGTCATCGTTTTTCATCAGAAAATTGATTTTTTCGACTATACAAAAAAATGATTCAAAATGTCAATTGGATCACGCCTCATGTTGAATAACCAGTATTTAAATACTCACAGTGACTAAAATTGCCATTTTTACAGACTTTTCTTCCTTCTCAGAAGATTCTATTTTTTTTTTGTCAAAATGTGTTTATTAAGATTTTGTCACAAATAACAAACAATGCATAAAGAATACATCTCACAAGGTGTTTCAAATATTTCGTCAGACACAGATACCAATACAACGGTAGCTAAAGTAAGAAGGCACAGTTTCAAATTAGCTTGGTACGCTGGCCTCTCATTCCGTCCCTAAGTTGGCGTACTATAATAGGAAGAATATGGGAGGTCCCGATGACCGTCTTGAGCCTTCGGGCCTAAACTTCCACGCGTCGCCATTATAGGCGAGCGCCCTGGGGAGATGAGCAGTAAACATCCAGCGTGGACCCCTTGGATGCCTTCAACAGGCATCGTCTAAAGGAAAACCGCTTTTTAAAACCTCACAGTGACCAAAATTGCCATTTTTAAAGACTTTTCTTCCTTCTCAGAAGATTCTATTTTGACCGATTATGGGCAGAAAAATGACTCTAAACACAATTATTTTAGTTCCAAAAGTGATAATTCATATGCAATAGTTATTTACAGCCAAAAGATTAAACATTAAAAAATCACCATTCCCAACCATCTGGAGAAAGTTCAACACCGTTTTTCATCAGAAAATTGATTTCTTGGACTATACAAAAAATGATTCAAATGTCAATTGGATCATGCCTCATGTTGAATAACCACTTTTTAAAGCCTCACAGTGACCAAAATTGCCATTTTTAAAGACTTTTCTTCCTTCTCAGAAGATTCTATTTTGACCGATTTCGGGCAGAAAAATGACTCTAAACACAATTATTTTAGTTCCAAAAGTGATAATTCATATGCAATAGTTATTTACAGTCAAAAGATTAAACATTAAAAAATCACCATTCCCAACCATCTGGAGAAAGTTCGACAGGTCCGGGGTCATCGTTTTTCATCAGAAAATTGATTTTTTGGACTATACAAAAAATGATTCAAAATGTCAATTGGATCATGCCTCATGTTGAATAACCACTTTTTAAAGCTTCACAGTGACCAAAATTGCAATTTTTAAAGACTTTTCTTCCTTCTCAGAAGATTTTATTTTGACAGATGTCAGGCAGAAAAATGACTCTAAACACACTTATTTTAGTTCCAAAAGTGATAATTCATATGCAATAGTTATTTACAGTCAAAAGATTAATCCTTAAAAAATCATTAAGAAATCACCATTACTGACCATCTGGAGAAAGTTCGACAGGTCCGGGGTCATCGTTTTTCATCAGAAAATTGATTTTTTTGGACTGTACAAAAAATGATTCAAAATGTCAATTGGATCATGCCTCATGTTGAATAACCACTTTTTAAAGCCTCACTGTGATCAAAATTGCCATTTTTAAAGACTTTTCCTCCTACTCAGAAGCTTCTACTTTGAATAATTTCGGGCAGGAAAATGACTCTAAACATACTTATTTTAGTTCCAAAAGTGATCATTCACAAGCAATAGTTATTTACAGTCAAAAGATTAAATGTTAAAAAATCACCATTCCTGACCATCTGGAGAAAGTTCGACAGGTCCAGGGTCATCGTTTTTCATCAGAAAATAGATTTTTGGGACTGTACAAAAAATGACTCAAAATGTCAATTGGATCGTGATTTATGTTGAATAACCACTTTTTAAGGCCTCACTGTGACCAAAATTGCCATTTTTACATACTTTTCCTCCTACTCAGTAGCTTCTATTTTGACAGATTTTGGGCAGGAAAATGACTCTAAACATACTTATTTTAGTTCCAATAGTGATAATTCATATGCAATAGTTATTTACAGTCAAACGATTAAACATTAAAAAATCACCATTACTGACCATCTAGAGAAAGTTTAACAGCTCCGGAGTCATCATTTTTCATCAGAAAATTGATTTTTTTGGACTGAAGAAAAAATGATTCAAAATGTCAATTGGATCGTGCCTCATGTTGAGTAACCACATTTTAAAGCCTTACAGTGAGCAAAGTGCCATTTTTACATACTTTCCCTCCTACTCAGAAGCTTCTATTTTGACCGATTTTGGGCAGGAAAATGACTCTAAACACACTTATTTTAGTTCCAAAAGTGATAATTCATTTGCAATAGTTATTTACAGTCAAAAAATTAAACATTAAAAAATCACCATTACTGACCATCTGGAGAAAGCTTGACAGGTCCGGGATCACCGTTTCTCATCAGAAAATTGATTTCTTGGACTGTACAAAAAAGGATTCAAAATGTCAATTGGATAATGCCTCATGTTGAATAACCACTTTTTAAAGCCTCACAGTGACCAAAATTGCCATTTTTACAGACTTTTCCTCCTGCTCAGAAGCTTATATTTTGACTAATTTCAGGCAGGAAAATCACTCTAAACACACTTATTTTAGTTCCAAAATTGATAATTCACATGCAATAGTCATTTACAGTCAAAAGATTAAACATTATAAAATCGCCATTACTGACCATCTGGTGAAAGTTCGACAGATCCAATGTCATCGTTTTTCATCAGAAAATTGATTTTTGCACTGTACAAAAAATGATTCAAAATGTCAATTGGATCATGCCTCATGTTGAATAACCACTTTTTGAAGCCTCACAGTGACCTAAATTTGCATTTTTAGAGACTTTTCCTCATACTCAGAAGCTTCTATTTTGATCAATTTCAGGCAGGAAAATGACTCTAAACACACTTATTTTAGTTCCAAAATTGATATTTCACAAGCAACAGTCATTTACAGTCAAAAGATTAAACATTCAAAAATCACCATTGCTGACCATCTGGAGAAAGTTCGACAACTGTTGAAGCACGTGGAGGGAATAGAGCACTGCAGCTGAGGAAACGCAAATCCATGCACATTATAGACCTCGACACACGTCACCCAGGGGGACACAATATTGATGAGGAAATGGCGATACATCTACATACTGAATATTTACACCTCTGTTGCATGCATATTTTCTGCACCATTTCTCTTCTTTTTTCCCTGTGATTTTCTCTGGCTTTATCTATGGTTATGTGATGATACTCTATCTGTGTCCATACTTTTTACATGCACACACTTGTCCACACTTTAGACATCTGATCTACATGAGTGTGTACTAGTTATTTAATACATCACAGAATTTGTGACCACTCTCTGACATATGTTTTTATATGTTTTTCTTACAGGAGAAAAGGAAGGGACCATCAGATCTGATCTAGTCACCTTTTGGGCTCCCTACCCTTTTCTTCGTTCGGACAACACCAGTGTGTTTTGCCTCATCCACCCCAGATAAGAATGTTTATCACTTTTACCTTTTATTTTGTTTTCCTTTTTTATGCATCATTTGCACTGAGTGCATATGTCTAACTCCCACTGTGGCGACATGTATTTACTGATGACATGCCTTTCGACTACCATGGAGTGGGCCACATCTACATGGGCTGCAGGGGTTGAGATCGCTCTCCTACTATGGGAAATTCACATGCCTTTGTGGGGTTTCACAGCAGTTCGACCAGCACTGTTTACGTTTCAGCAGCCCTGATATGACACCCTGTCACTAAGCGCCCGATAAGATCACCACCACCCACATTTACACACATGCGTAGACTCTTTCCATTATGGCCACCTACATCGCGTTCTTTTCTGGAGGCCCTACCTCTCTACCATGCGCGGGTATGCACATCAAAATGAAGGGTTTTTACACCCATGATCACTCGGCACGAACACTCTGTGTCATTTGTTGTTGTACTTGACTATTGGGCTCTATAACAAACTACACGATGTGGTGCCATTGAACATTACAGGTGTATTTTTCATTTTCATTTTGTATGTTGCCTCATGCTACAATATTATACACTGTTTATTTGTTGATTTGTGAACAACTATGACTAAGTATACTGCGACCCTGGCAGCATATACTTGTACTTACAATACTTGCAATCTGTACGTACTCCAAGATGGCCCCCATGTTTACTAGCACCGGACACTGAGCCTGTGGAGTAGTCCTATTTTGATGTCATTTGATGTATCCATATGCTGCTCAGTTTTGAATGCATTTATGTGACCAAGGCCGAAAGACTGCTGAAACGCGTCATCTGGATTTATGAAGCAATAAATCTACTTGTACCTTCAACTTTGGTTTTCAATTCCTGAAAGCTCGTTCAACTTTGTGCATTTTCTACGGACTATCGCCGGAGGCTCCACCGGCTCACGTGCAACCTCCCTCGGGTCTCCTGCTTACCGGAAGGAGCGCTCTTTCCTTGTTCATATATATATATATATTCACTGAAAAAACCATAGGTTTCAGACACGTTATAGTTAGAAATTAGCATTTAAAAAACCTTTGAAATTCACTGAAAAAACCATAGGTTATAGGGACAGTTATAGTTAGTTGGACATTTCACTCGTACAAAACCCGTGAAATTCCCCTGTTATAGTTAGTTCAGCTAACTATAACTCGCGCCCCCGCAATGCACTGCTGATGACGTCACATATTACATCACTCATGACATGGTCAGTGACATCACTGATGACATCACTGATGACATCTCAAATGACATCACTGATGACATCATCCAGTGACTGTGTGTTTCTATAAAGTTTAAATATTTTTATATATATAGGGAAAGGCGTATTGAAGAATGAATGGGTGTATAAGTGTCTGTATGGATGATTTAGTAGGTGCGTGACTAATTCTATAAGTGAGTGATTAAAGGTGTCTTACTGAATGCATGGGTTACTGACTAAACTGTGTCAATGTCTGTATCCGTCTGTCTGTTGCTGTGTAAGTGGCTGCATGGGTTTGTGAATAGCTACATGAGTGTCTATAAGAGTTATAGATTTGTTGTCTGAGTATCTGTATGGGTGCCTGAGTGTTTGTGTGGATGGGGTGTGTGCGACTGTGCATAGATGTGTGAGTGGGTGATTCACTGGGTGGATGGTTTCAAGAGTGCATCTGTGATAGACTGTATGGGTGGGTAAGTGTGTGTAAGAGTGTGTTAGTGAGTGAATGTATGTCCCAGTGGTACATGTGTGAGTAACTACATATGTGAAAGGTAGTATATATGTGTGTTAGAGTATTTAAAAGGCTATACGTGAGAGTGTGTGATTGTGAGAGTGGCTGTATGAATTTGTGTGTGCTTGTATCAGTTATTGTATAAGAGCGTAAGAATGTGCTAGTATATTTGTATGAGTAACTGACCTGGTGTGTGTATAACTGTATAGGTGAGTAAATGGGTGTGTGATTAATTTTTTGCATGACTGACTAGGTGTGTGAGTACCTCTATGGATGAGTGGCGGTGTGTGAGTGTTTATATAGGTGTATGAGTGCATATGATAGTCCTGTACTGAGTGACTGTAAGTATGAGTGACTGTACAGGTGAGTGAGTGGATGTGTGTGTAGACCTAAGAATCAGTGAGTGGGTATGTAGTTTTTGGTGTTGGAGTGTCTATGGTTTTGAGAATGGCAGTCTGTAACTTAGAGTGGGTGTATCAAAAGTTATATTAGGGTGTGAGAAGATGCATGAAAATATCACATGAATGATGTCATTTGAGATGCCATCAGTGATGTCATCAGTGATGTCACTGACCATGTCATGAGTGATGTAATATGTGACGTCATCAGCAGTGCATTGCGGGGCGCGAGTTATAGTTAGCTGAACTAACTATAACAGGGGAATTTCACGGGTTTTGTACGAGTGAAATGTCCAACTAACTATAACTGTCCCTATAACCTATGGTTTTTTCAGTGAATTTCAAAGGTTTTTTAAATGCTAATTTCTAACTATAACGTGTCTGAAACCTATGGTTTTTTCAGTGAATTTCAAAGGTTTTTCAAAAGCTAATATTTAAGTGTCATAATAGTTATAGTTATGTTTCTTGTACTGAATTTCTTTAGTTTTTTATATTTATTTGTAAATATATTATTTATTAAACAATATTGTATATTTTTGTGTATTTTGCAAAAAAAAAAATTAATAAATTAAAAAGTAAAATATAGTATAATTTTTTTCTGTTATATTTTTATTTTAAGATATTTGTATTGTTTAATTTTTTTAAAAAAATGTTTTTTTGGAATCGCGCACCGAAAGCGTACCGAACGCGGCGCATACGCGTACCCCAGCCACCTATTTAAGGAAGTCGTAAAGGATCCGCGTATGGTATGCGACGGGTGCGTGTTTCTAGACCCGTAACATACGTATATTGCGTGTGTACGCGTTTCCTAAGCGACCGGTACGCGATTCCTGCTCCGGCTTATACGCGACACATACGAATTACCATACACGACGCTTGCGCGGTGGCAGGCCCCGCGTGACGTCAAATACGTGCCCGGGCGCGCTGGGTGCGCGACTCCTTATTTCTCCGTAAAGTTTTTGATAGCTCCTACCACTAATTTATATTCTCCCCGGGGACCCCATCCCCCGGGGCCTATACATAATAATGGAGACCGTGAGGGGAGCCCCAATGCCCCCACGGTCCCGCCGGCTCCCCGCGTCCTTCGAGAGCCGGCATTGCTTTTCCACATGGGGAGCTGCTGACATGCAGCTCCCCGTGTGGAAAAGCAATTTGCTTTAGATATTGGAAGAGAGAGCAGGTTTCCTGCTCTCTCTTCCAAAATCCAAAGCAGTTTGCAATGACAGGACGGGAGCCGCGAGGCTCCCGTCCTGTCATTGCAAACAGCAGTGTCCCGGGGGTAGGCACCCCGGGACACTGCAGGAGCCGGCCCTGGGGGTGGCGGTCCCCAGGGCCATCAAGGGCTCCAGGAGGGGGCCGCGCGGCCCCCTCCCTTAAATTGCACAGCCCCGGGAGGTGGTGGTCCCCGGGGCTTCGGGAGTCCAAAACGGACTCCCATTTTAAATTTTTAGTGCCCCGGGAGGTGGCGGTCCCCGGGCGTGTGGGGGCTCAAGCCCTCCCACACAGGAATTTAAAAAAAAAAAAAAGAAGCCCTGGGGAGGTGGTGGTCCCGGGGCTGCGGGAGGGCCGAGTGCCCTCCCGCACCATTTTAAAATGAAAGCCCCGGGGGTGGCGGTCCCTGGGGCTTGGGGGCCCTTGAGGCCCCCCATACATAAATTTAACCCCCACCATGCCCCCGGGACTTGGGCCACCCGGGGGCAAAATACAATCGAAGCACGGGAGAGCGCGCTTCGATTTTTTATTTTATCGGCAGGATCCGCGCACCCTGAGCGCATCCTGCCGATTTAAAAAAAAATGCTTTTTCTGCCCAGGGGTCCTTATGGGACCCCTGAGCAGACCTAGGGGGTCAGGGTGTTTCTACCCTGCCCCCTTTGTGCGCTTTGCGCACTTGTTTCTGTCCCTCGGTTCTACCGAGGGACAAAATGGCTGCCAACATTTCCTGAATCGGAATGTTGACAGCCAGCTGACAGCCAATTAACATGCAGCTTGTGATCGGGACGGTGCGCGCAGGGTGCGCTCAGGGTGCGCGGATCCTCCGTGCCCATAGATATATATGTACTTTTACTTTTGATTTTCTCAGCAACTACTGAATGGATTTACACCATTTAACAAAAAGGGTTCTTTCTGAACTAAGAACTACCTCTTTGCCAAATTTGGTGTAATTCCGTTCAGCAGTTCGGGCTGTAGCCGTGTCTAAAGTTTCCTATGGAAAAATGAATGGGGAAAACGCGTTTTGGGACCCCCTTTTTCTCGGCCCCCGCTTGACGAATAACCCCGAGACTTTCAGGGTAGGAGCGGACCAGAGCGCCCCACAAAGTTTGAAAATTTTGCGAAGATACGTCAACCGGCAAGAGAGTTATTTCAAATAGAATGTCGCGGATTTCCTATGGAAAATAGGTTTTAACTATAACTATCTACTGGCGACCGCCAGTAGATAATATATATTTATTGAAAAAACCATAGGTTTCAGGGATGTTATAGTTAGAAATTAGCATTTAAAAAACCTTTGAAATTCACTGAAAATCCACAGGTTTCAGGGACGTTATAGTTAGTTGGACATTTCACTCGTACAAAACCAGTGAAATTCGGCCGTTATAGTTAGTTCAGCTAACTATAACTCACGCCCCAGCAAAGCACTGCTGATGACATCACATAATACATCATTCATGACATGGTCAGTGACATCACTGATGACATCACTGATGACATCTCAAATGACATCACTGATGACATCACTGATGACATCACTGATGACATCATCCAGTGACTGTGTGTTTCTGAAAAGTTTAAGTATGTTTTATATATATATGCCAAGGTTTATTGAAGAATGAGTGGGTATATAAGTGTCTGAATGGATAATTTAGTAGGTGTGTGACTGACTGTATAAGTGAGTGATTAGACGTGTCTTGGTGAATGCATGGGTTAGTGATTAAACTGTGTAAATGTCTGTATCAGTCTGTCAGTTGGTGTGTAAGCACCTCCATGGGTTGGTGAGCAGCTACATGAGTGTCTATATTGGTTATTAATTGGTTGTCTGAGTATCTGTATGGGTGCCTGAGTGTCAGTGTGGGTGGGTGGGGGGGGTGTGTGACTCCCTGCATGGATGTGTGAGTGGGTGATTCACTGGGTGTATGGGTTCAAGAGTGCATCTGTGATTGGCCGTATGGGTGGGTGAGTGTGTGTATGGCTGTGTTGGTGAGTGAATGGATGTCTCAGTGGTACATGTGTGAGTATCTACATATGTGAAAGTCAGTGTATGTGAGTTTTGAAGTATATAAATGACTATATGTGAGAGTGAGTGATTGTGATAGTGGCTGTATGGATGAGTGTGTGCTTGTATCAGTGATTGTATAAGAGAGTAAGTATGTGTTAGTATCTGTATGAGTAAGTGAGGTGGTGTGTGTATAACTGTATAGGTGAGTAAATGGGAGTGTGATTGATTCTTTGCATGACTGACTACGTGTGTGAGTAACTCTATGGGTGAGTGGTGGTGTTTGAGTGTCTGTATAGGTGTATGAGTGCATATGATAGTGCTGTATTGATGAGTGACTGCATGTATGAGTGAATAAGTGGATGTGTGTGTAGACCTAGGAATCAGTGAGTGGGTATGTAGTAACTGGTATTGGTGTGTCTATGGTTTCAAAATGGTAGTCTGTATTTTAGAGTGGGTGTATCAAAGGTTATATTAGGGTGTGAGGAGTTGCATCAGATTATCACGTGGATGATGTCATCAAGTCATTTGAGATGTCATCAGTGATGTCACTGACCATGTCATGAATGATGTAATATGTGACGTCATCAGCAGTGCATTGCGGGGGCGTGAGTTATAGTTAGCTGAACTAATTTGTACGAGTGAAATGTCCAACTAACTATAACGTCCCTGAAACCTGTGGTTTTTTCAGTGAATTTCAAAGGTTTTTTAAATGCTAATTTCTAACTATAACGTCCCTGAAACCTATGGCTTTTTCAGTGAATATCGAAGGTTTTTTAAATGCTAATTTCTAACTACAACGTCCCTGAAACCTACGTTTTTTTTAGTGAATTTCAAAGGCATGTCAAATGACAATTTCTAACTATGCCTACAGATGTAGGACATGTGCAGAAAGAGGAAGAAAGGTGCAGAAAGAAGCAAGAGAAATGCAGAAAGAGGCAACAGAAATCCAGAAAGACAAAGAAAGGTGCAGAAAGAAGCAAGAGATATGCAGAAAGAACCAACAGAGGTGCAGAAATAGGCCTTGTTGCAAAGTCATTCTGTGCCCCCAACTTTTTGCTGACTGGTACTGGTGGTAACTGACTCTGACTAACTAGGCCCAGAGCCAGTGCTATGCTAAAAGACACTTAGAATACAGTGAAAACACCTACATACACTAGAGTACAATATGGGTTGGGGTTCCCCTGTGATTGGCATGACCTCCCCTGTAAGGCCCTAGTATATAATAGGGCAGGGGGATTAAAACTACCTCTAAGTCAGAGGTGCAGAAAGATGCTTCTTTAAGTAGTAGTCATGTTTGCAGAGTGGTGGAGAAAGGGTCCTGGGCCTCTGGCCAGCGCTCTTGAATTCCGCTGCGTAGGGCTTACAGGAAGTACCAGGAGGGCTTCCTGGCCCCCAAAGTCCCTCAGGAGAAAATTGGACTTCATCCCCCATCCCGTAGTCAGCCAGGAGGCGTGTTTACAGAGTGGTGGAGAAAAAGTGGCATGGCCCCCGAAGACGTCTTAGCAATCCCACTGTGTGGGACTTACTGGAGGTAACAAGAGGGGTTGTTGGCCCCCAAGGACATCCCTGGGGGCCAACCACCCTTCCTATTACCTCCAGTAAGTCCTACACAGCAGGATTGCTAAGTTCATATAGCAGGCCACGCCCCCTTTTCCCACCACTGTGCAAACACGCTCTTGGATGGGGATTGAAGTCCCCTTCGCTGCTGGGGGTCCTTTAGGGGCCAACTAGCCTACCTCTTACCTCCAGTAAGCCAGTGGGATTGCTGAGAGATGGACACAGGCCACGCCCCCTTTCTCCACCACTCTGCAGACGCACCTCCTGGCGTGTTCTGGGTTAGGGGATTAAGTCCCCTTGAATCCTGAGGGTCCCTGGGGGCCAACTAGCCCACCAGGTTCTCCAGTAAGCGCCACAGTGCTGCATTGCAGAGAGGTGGTCCGAGGCCACACCCCTTTTTACACCACTCTGCAAACGCGGTTCCTGGCGCACTGCTGCTCAGAGGATGAAGTCCACTTGTGTCCTGAGAGGACCTCATCGCCCCACCAGCAGTGCGCCAAGAGGCGCATTGCAGAGTGGTGTAAAAAGGGGCGTGGCCTCGGACCACCTCTGTGCAATGCAGCTCTGTGGCACATATTGGAGGTACCTGGTGGGCTAGTTGGCCCCTAGGGACCCTCAGTATTCAAGGGGAATCAATTCCCCAACTTACAACACTCCAGGGGGCGCGTTTGCAAAGTGGTGCAGGGAGGGGGCGGGGCCTCCGGCAAGATGCCGACTTTTTTTCTTATTTCATTTTTTAGAAGGGTGCTGTGTGGCTCCCCTTCTTTTACCATTTTTGGGGCCCTGGGGACCCCATCCCCCAGGGCCTGACCCCTTTTTATAAAAAAAAAACTGAAGGGGGCAGCATGGCCCCCCCTCCCGAGGCCAATTTCGGCCCCGGGGACCCAATCCCCCGGGGCATGGCCACTCTTTTTAAAAAAAATGTATTTAATTCTTTGGAGGGGGGCCGCGTGGCCCCCCTCCTCAGGCCAATTTTTGCAGGGTAGGGGGCCGTGTGGCCCCCCTCCTGGGCTACTTCTGGCCCCAGGGACCCCATCCCCCGGGGCCTGGCCTTACCGCTGGGGACCGTGGGGGGAGCCCCAATGCCTCCACGGTCCCGCCCTCTCCTCGCCTCCTGCGGGAGCCCGCGTTGCTTTTGCACAAGGGAAGCTGCTGACATGCAGCTCCCCTTGTGGAAAAGCAATTCTGCTTTGGTTTTTGGAAGCGAGAGCAGGTTTCCTGCTCTCGCTTCCAAAAACCAAAGCAGGGTTTGCTATGGCAGGGCGGGAGCCGCGCGGCTCCTGCCCTGTCATTGCAAGCGGCAATATGCGGGGGTGGGCACCCCGGGACATTATAGGAGCCAGCCCTGGGGGGCGGTCCCCAGGGCCATCAAGGGCTCCTGGAGGGGGGCTGCGTGGCCCCCCTCCCTACATTTCAAAGCCCCAGAGAGGTGGTTGTCCCCGGGGCCTGGGGGTCCACTATGGACCCCCGCATTGAAATGAGTATGTGCCCCGGGGAGGTGGTGGTCCCCGGGGCATGTGGGGGGGCTCTTGCCCCCACACATCTTTTTTTTTTAAAACAGAGCCCCAGGGAGGTGGCGGTCCCTGGGGCTGCAGGGGGGCCATGTGCCCCCCATGTTTCATTATCAAAGCCCCGGGAGGTGTGATCCCTGGGGCAGCATGGGGGGGTTGGGACCCCCCCACGCATTTATTTTTAAAGCCCCGGAGAGGTGGGGGTCCCCGGGGCTGCGGGGGGCCATGTGCCCCTGCATACAATTAAATAAGCCCCAGTGAGGTGGCGGTCCCCGGGGCTGTGAGGGCCCCCGCGGGCCCCCACAAATTAATTACGCATTGCCCCCGGGACCTGGCCGACCCGGGGGCTTATATAAAACAAAGCCCGTGCTTTGTATTTTTTTATTTTCTCGGCCGGATTCATGCACCCAGAGCAAATTTGGCCGTTTTTATTTTTTAAATGGTTTTTTTGGCCCCCCTGAGCAGGCCTAGGGGGTCACGGTGTTCCTACCCTGCCCCCTTTTCTTGTTTTTCCTCTTTGTTTTACTGTTTTCCTCTGACTCGGTTACCGAGTCACAAGATGGCTGCCAATTAGAATGAAGCTCATGCTCGGGAGGAGTCGCGACTCCTCCTCAGTGCTCAGATATCGATATTTTTTCTTTTTTTAATTTCTCAGGAACTACTGAACGGATTTACACCATTTAAAAAAAGGGCGCTTTCTGAACCAAGAACTACCTTTTTGCCAAGTTTGGTGTAATTACGTTCAGCAGTTCGGGCTGTAGCCTGTTCCAAAAATTCCTATGGAAATTAACATGGGGGAAACGTGCTTTGGGGCCCCCTTTTTCTCAGCCCCGCTTGACGAATCACCCCGAAACTTTCAGGACAGGAGCTGACCTGAGTGCCCCATCAGTTTTGAAACTTTCGCGAAGATTCGTCAAACGGCGCCAAAGATATTGCCAAATCAAAAAATGCTTTTCCTATGGGCAATAGGTCCTAACTAAAACATCCTACTGGCGACCGCCAGTAGGTAATATATATATATTCGCCCGACACCCATCACACTCCTGAAGAAACGGGCTCCAACACAGGTCGGGATCAGAATGCAAAGTAGTTTATTGTCTAAGCGCGACTATTTGGTAACGCATTTCTGCCGTGTTGCCTGCCTTTCTCACAACAACGAGCTCCATTTGTGCAAAATATTTATATCTTAACACGATTTCCATGATGACGTGTACTATAAAAACAAAAGAAACGCTATACTTATAAGGCGCATGATTAGGCTTTTCAAATGAAACTCATTAACATGTTCATGATTCACTGCAATAAAAACTCCTGTTGAATTTGGGAAGCCATGATGATTTACAATCATGATGTAATAACGCAATCTAAGTCAGTAAATTAATTCTAATTATTTTCATGCAAGTGCATGTGCTCCAAATTGAATGGTGTACGTACAAATTAATATTATGTTCACTTTAAATAAAGATCAAATGGCATGAATGCATACTCAATCTTTAAAGTCGCAGTGTAATACGTCATCGCTGACTCTGCCTGCCTTGCCGCTCCAGGGGGGAGCAGGACTCCAGGTCCCAGGCATCCTTGCGGCACTCAGGCCGCCGCCGATGCTCTTTACGTGCCAGGAGGCGCATTAAGCAAGCTCGGGGCTCCCGCAACACGGGACGTGCGCGGCCGCACCTGGGTGAAGCCAAGGGCGGGCCCATCCACGACCATCGGAGCCTGGAGCAGACTGGGCTGGGCTGGGCCTACCCTCTTGGTTTTTGGACTTCACCTGCTTTGTGATACATTGAGAAGGTAAAAACGGTTATCCCTCTATTATTTTTTACTGTGGTTTTCTTGGTTCTTGTGGGTCAAATTTCATCTTGAATCCAGCCTGATTTAGTAAAACTATGGGGAGACGAACAACAACACCCACCATAAAACCCACTGACACCATGCTGGATGGCTTTCTTCAAAAACGCAGTGGGGGTCATTAATAAAGAAATAGAGCTGGCAGAGCGAAGACTCTCGCTAGCCCCCCCCCTCTGCCTCACCTCCCTCCACTACTATTGACCTTGGCAATGACACAATTGAGACGGATCTTGAACTCAGACCTCAAGTACCCCTTTCAGTCACCATCAAAATGGTGAACCAGGCTGGATCAGGTGCCATACTTGAGGGAAACTAGCAGGTCTTCAACCCAATTTTGGAGCGCAATGGACCTTTGCAATTAGTGGGGGGAAACAGGAAACATCCCAAGATGGCAGGGGCTGATCTTAAATTGTAG
The DNA here is from genome assembly GCA_963921515.1 of Calotriton arnoldi. Classification (NCBI taxonomy): domain Eukaryota; kingdom Metazoa; phylum Chordata; class Amphibia; order Caudata; family Salamandridae; genus Calotriton; species Calotriton arnoldi. The sequence continues at coordinate 36,887 of CAWUFW010023359.1, forward strand.
GGTCAGACACCCAAGGGTAAGATAACCAGACAAAATCACACAATAGCCAGAGCAAACAGAACACGAGGGGGGCCAGGAAGAGGAGCTACATTTGAAAGGTCAGATTTGTTTACTGATAAAATTTGTAAAATTGTATTAGATGTGTTGGCCCCTATTTCTGCTCGATTAACTCGCATTGAAGATCAGCTTTCTCGTGTGATGCAGGACTTAAGTGAGAGCTTAGTAAACAATATTGACAATTTGCAGAGGGACAAGGCCATTCAACTAAGTAGGACAGGTAGTAGCACAGATAGCTTCATCCCTAATAGGCCAGTCCCAAAAAATACAATACAGACTCAAAGTGGGAGTGATTCTCTTCAAGAGGTTCCAAATGACGATTCCCCAGTTTTGACCCCCTGGGAACCTGTACCACAGAGTAATAACTACAAGCTGGGACAGGGGGCCCCTAACCAGTTGGGACATGACTTGTTAGATGGGGGTAGTTCTCATTAAGGAAATCCTAGCAGTAATGCCCCAGTACATAGTTCCCCTAGTAGGGTGGGTGCAAAAGATATATTAAATTTACCACCAGATTGCACCCCTTACACATTGATCTTGACAGGAGTTCCTTATCTTTCTCATGGTAGTCAAGAAAGTTGCCAAAGCTTAATTTACAAATCAGCCCATTGGTGCCTTGGTAAAACTTCATCTCAGATAAACTGGTTTGACCATATCATCATGGCCAGACTGGTGAACTGGTTGGGGCATACGGCCAAGTCTGTTGAAGGGGATTGTGTGGTCCTAAACTTTAGAGAGCTAAAACTGTGCATTCTCTCTTAAGTCACCTCAAATATACACCCAACGAGAATGAAACGATAAAGGCCTACCCATTGATTTTTTTTTATCCCCTCATCGGGGATCTAGGGTAAGGCAAGGGGCCCTTTCCACAGGTGTAAATCCATACCCATGCACACAGCCGCCCTCTTTTGTTCACCTCAATCGTTTTGAGACACTTTCAGGCCTCACTGATATTGATTGACTACACATTCATCGTAGACAGGTTGCGGTGAAAGGAGGGCTGGGACAATATTGCAACAACTTAGGGAGCGATTCCGATTCGATGAAGATGAGCCGGGAAGTATAGGGAGTCAATACTCAGCTGATGTAACACCAGATATAATCATAAATATTAGTAAGGGCCCAGACAATTACGAGGACAAAATTTTAATTTCTGATAACACTCTTGTAGGCGAACCCGTAGTGGAAGGGCTCGAACCTTTGGCTCATGAGATATTGCCCATCTTAAAGAACACTCCTGAGGATTCATCAATTCAGGGAATCACTACACTGCCCTTTAAAATTATTTCCTGGAACATCGCAGGAATCCGCCCTAAACTTACGAATGAGGTATGGTTAGGTTATATCAGAGGATTTGACATCATCTGTCTCCAAGAAACTTGGTCTAGGGATGACATTGTTCTAGATGGTCATCGCTCTTTCACAGTACCAGCAATACCCTCCTCAGTAGGAAGAGCTAAAGGAGGGATTGCGTTGCTAATCTCAGTGAAATACGGAACTTTAAGAGCCTCCCGCATAATCTCATCACCCTGGTACCAACTGATTATACTATCCAATTTAATTAAGGCTAAGATATTAGTGGTAAATTGGTATTACAATATTTTAGATCCAAATAGTTGTCATGTTATTGAATCCTTACAGGCAGAAGTTACAAACATAACTGGGAAGTGGCAGCCATTATGCATTTTATGGGTGGGGGATTTTAATTGCATAACCTGTAAGCATAGTGGCCAACGAGTCTATGGGTTAGCGGATACTGCGGTTCAGCTACAGCCACACTTTATTCATTCACCTCAAGGTGAAGCTTTAAGCTCTATTCTCGTTGGTAATGATTTAGCTATTATTAACAACTTGGTTTGTGGTCCCTCCTCACAGTACCCTACCTATGTGGGCGGAAGTTTTATTGACCACATATTAATATCTAGGACATTCATTTCACTTGTCCATGATTTTACGGTGAAGCCTAACTGCGCCAGTGACCACAATCCCCTTATAGTCTCTCTTCACACAATTACCCAGGCGGGATAGGATGAAGGCTGCGCTATTTTCTATAATCCAAATAAAGGGGTAAGATTTAATTGGAGCAAGATAAACCCTCTAAAATTCGAGGCAGACACCATTATGGTAAATTATCACTCTATCATGGGGTGTCTGCAGTATGACTCCTCCCCAGCTTAGGTTGTTCAGGAATTTGGGCTGCTCTGCTCAGATGTAGCTAAAAGGGTGACTAGACCCGCTCGCCAAAGGGACCCTCAAAAGGCACAGTGGTTTAATACTGAATGTACAAAGGCCCTAAAGAATCTCAAAAGGGCACTTCATGCTATACCTAGAGAAAGCCTTTTAATTAAAAACTGTAAGGCAAACTTATAAAATTACCATTGGGAAAAGAAAAGAAGAATTGAGGAGACAGGCATGGGAAAACTTGGAGAGAGCAAGTTCCCTCAAAGATTCTAAAAGCTTTTGGAATATTATTAACCAATCGCTCTTCACAGAAGAAGTAACTCAGATGGGCTCATTGATCCTGGGAGATGCCTGGGAAAGTCACTTTACTGCTATATTTAACCCGGATTTGCCTGTAGACCTAATTACAGCCTCCCACCTAAGTTCTTCCATCACAGTATCTGAGGTTGAGGAGGCGTTAGCTCAGGGAATTTGTTTGAAAGCCCCAGGGGCCAGATCGGGTCCCACTTGATTTGTTTAAAAGGAATCCTAACCTGTGGGCACCTTTATTGACAAATGCTTTAAGGCAGTAGTCATTGGCCTTGTGCCAGCATCTTGGAAGGAAGTTATCGTGGTTCCCGTTTTTAAAAAGGGCAATAGGAGTGACCCGGCATGTTACAGACAAATCTCTCTTATTGATGCCACAGCAAAAGTCTTGGGGAGGGTTCTCCTTGCCCGATTAGAGGCCTGGGCGTCTGATACGGGTGTTATGTCTAAACTACAATATGGTTTTAGGAAAGGATTGGGTACTACTGAGCAATGCCTTAACTTGTCCCTAATTGTCAACAAGTACATGAAGGCCAGGAAGGGTTCTATTCACCTGGCCATCATGGATTTGTCCAGTGCTTTTGACATGGTTAATCGGGACAAATTGTGGGACATGATGGGAAAAATGGGTGTAGAAGAAGAATTGATATTTCTTTGATGTAGGTTACATTCTAATACTTCAGTTGTTATAAATATGGCCACCATGGTGAAAAGACCAAACCTGTCATGTCCACAGAAGGAGTTCGGCAAGGCTGCATTTTGGCCCCTTTCCACTTCTTAATCTACACCAACGGGCTAGAGGCTTACTTATTAGGCAAGGAGATCGATTTCCCTTAAATTGGTGGTAATTTTGTTCCATTACTATCATATGCAGACAATACTGTGCTAATGGCATTGACAGCAAATAGCCTCCAAAATTCACTTAGCGCTTTTTCTGAATTTATGTTGTCGCTTGACTTAAAAGTTCATTTTATTAAATCTTATATAATGGTGTGTGGCCCCAAGTTGACAAAAACCAGGAATTTCACTGTAAAGGGAACAAGATTAGAAAAGTTGAATAATTTTAGTCACCTGGGGAACTCATTTAATAATAAGATGAACTGGGAGCCATTTATCACAGGAAGGGCGCATCAAACAAATAGGGTTGTAGAGGGGTTATTTCGCTTTGCATCCAAATGAGGTCACAAGCCGGTGAGAGAGTTGATTATCCTTTATAAAGCCAAATGCTTGTCTGTTGCAACATAAGGGACAGGGGTGTGGGGACACCATAAAAGTCGTCAATTACAAGTTCTGGAAAATAAATGTATAAAAAGACTATTGATGATTCCGACTAGTGCCCCCACACGCTTCCGTCATAAAGAACTGGGGTTAGAGTATATAGAGGACCGCATAGCTTGAGCACCTTTGCTTTTATGGGCAAACATCTGGCTGACCGATGAACTAAGGCTCTCGAGGAAAGTAATAAAAGATTGTATTAACCTGAATAGTGCCCTAACGATTCCTTGGATCCGATTTGTGAGAGATACATTTTTAGGGTTGAGGCACTTTTATCATAATCCAGAAAGCATTCCCACAAACGCAAAAGCTATTATTAAAGAGGCAAACCACTCTAAGGCTGCCATGCGCTATTTGCAACAGGAGGAAATGGGCTTTTCATGTTCCTTTCCCATGCTACAGCAATATTATTTAACTTTTACCACTAATGTTCAGGCCAGATTTCTTTTAACCAGATTTCGTTTATGCACTTTACACTTTTTGGTGGCCTTTCCGCGCCAAATAGGGTAGGCTGACAAGCTTATGCCCTGCCCGTGCGATAATTTGGACAGCCAGAGCACCATGCACTTTATTTTATTCTGCACTTTATATAAGGAGGCGAGGAGCAAATGTTTAGCACAATTATTATCAAAGATTCACCCTTGTACATATATTGACAGTTTTAATTATGTGCATACATTGGCCACTCCTGTTATTTGCTCTGCGGTTTCTAACTATATTAAAGTGTTGATGGCTATTAGAAAGTGCTATGAGTTTTAGAGGCTGAACAAGAATGATGTTCCTGGAAGAATGCTACGTTCCTCGGAAGCAAAGCTAGTGATCATCCCCGGAGTTAAGAAAGCCAGCTGGGGAGGCAGGAGTTTCTTTTATTGTGCCGCCAAGGCCTGGAATGATCTTCCTGTGCATCTGAGAAGGGCCACGGATCTCCTTTCGTTTAGGAAGGGGTTGAAAACCTGGCTCTTCTCTGAATAATCTTTCTCTCAGGACACCCACTAGGTAGCGCTTAGCGCCAGGACGCCTTCGGGCAACAGTTGCGCTCTACAAGCTTCATTAACATAACATAACATGATGCAATTTTTAGTCTAGTTAATTTTAAATCACTGGAATTTGGCCTGACTTATGGAACAGTATGCCGTACTAAATGTTTTACTCTCACTAATGATTTTTTTTATTGTAAAATCTTAATTGTTTTCTTATCCTTTTTATCGTGATTGTTTTAAAAAAATGTAAACTGTAAAGTTTTATTCAATCAAACCTTTATCGTTTTGTGAACTGCAATAAAGTAATTCTTGACTGGACTAGTTCACATGTATGTGGGGAACGCACAGTGTAGTAATATTACAGTTTTCCGTTGTCAAGCACAAGTGGGCTATTAACTGTGGAGTCCCCACTCTTATTCCTCTGTTGAATGGGTTCCTGGGTATATCTGTGCCATACGTGATCAATTTAAAAGCAACATTCTGTGTGCTCAGACCCCGTTACATTAAACTGAGTTACTCAATCTTGTATATGTTCAACCTTGTACTAGTACCACTGTAGCTTACATGTTTGAATGGCACATATAGCATGGTTTACAACCTGTACTTGTGCTCCTGAATATTGGAAATACACCTCAGACACAACTAAAAAGGGAACCAAAATTGTTATGACATAATTGCATAAGGCGCCCAAATCACATGTCTAACGGGATAGCTTTGAAAGACTCTGAAAATAAAAACATAATGTAAACTCAATGATGTATACATAGAGATTTTCTTCAATATTCAACCTGATGGGTGTCTTGGTATTCAAATTGAGGATGTACTGAGACTCAAGCCTCCTTAGCCGTTGGTCCCTGTTTCCTCCCCTGACACTGTTGGGTAGTGCATCAATGACAAAATAGCTAAGGTCGGTGTCTTTTCAATTATGGACTTCATCAAAATGTTGTGCCGCAGGAAAAATGTGGTCTTTGTGCTTTATTGCCCTGACGTGCTGAAGAACTCGCAAATGTATTTTAAGAATTGTGCTTCCCACATACATTTTTGGGCACGTGCATCTCAGTACATACACAACGTATTTACTCTTACAATGCTGGGGTTTACGCATTTTCAAAAGAGTGCTGGATAAAGGTGACACAACTTCCATTGTGTTAACTCCATAGCGGCAGGCTTTACACTTATGGCATTATCTAAACCCCGGGCTACCAATTAGCCAGTCCTCTACTGGTGGCATTTTGGGACTGCTCATTGCTACTTCTTTTCTCATGGATCTGGCCCTTCTGAAGTTCATAAGAGGTTTTTTCTGCATCCTATGCCCAATCATTGGGTCACTATTTATAAGGTGACAATACCTGGGCAATATCTGTCTGAGCCTTTGATGTTGTGTGCAGAAACCTATAATCATCCTTATGTCTTGTTCATAGTGTCATTGTTTGGCTTTTTTTGGAAAACAATAATGTCTCTCGATCTCTGGTGTTAGCCTTGACTCGTTCTGCCTGCACTACCTCTTGACTGTAACCTCTCACTAGGAATCTGCTGGTTAGCTCATCCTGCGCTTCCACCAGTTGTTGCTGGTCGCTACAATTACACTGCATGCACACATACTCTGTATAGAGGATACTGTGTTTGAATTTGCTTGGATGAAATCTGCATGCATGAAGTGTGGTGTTTTAAAGTTGAATGTCATTACAACAAATACCTTGAGCATGCATGTCTCTAACACATATCCTTTACCACATAATGCCTTTGCCACGTATTGCCTTTACCACGCAAGCCTTTACCACACATATGCCTTTACCACGCATACCTTTACAATGAAATCTATACATCTATGTCTACCTATCTATATATCTATCTCTCTTTCTCGATATATATTATAAATATATATATATATTACCTACTGGCGGTCGCCAGTAGGTAGTCATAGTTAGGACCTCGTTTCTATTCAAAAAGCGTTTTTCTTTTGCCAATATCTTTAGCGACGTTTGACAAATCTTTGCGAAATTTTCAAAACTAGTGGCCCGCTCTGGTCAGCTCCTGTCTTGAAAGTTTCAGGGTGATTCGTCAAGCAGAGGCCGAGAAAAAAGGGGAGGCCCAAAACGCATTTTTCCCATGTTGATTTCCATAGGAAACTTTAGACAAAGCTACAGCTCGAACTGCTGAACAGAATTACACCAAATTTGGCAAAAAGGTAGGTCTTGGTTCAGACAGATCCCTTTTTTTTAATGGTGTAAATCCGTTCAGTAGTTCCTGAGAAATTAGAAAAAGAAAAATATTGATATCTGAGCACCGAGGAGGAGTCGCGACTCCTCCCGGGCATGAGCTTCACTCTGATTGGCTGCCAATACTCTAAACCAGAATGTGTTGGCAGTCATCTTGTGACTCGGTTACCGAGTCAGAAGAAAACTGTACAAAAAAGGATGAAAAACATGAAAAGGGGGCAGGGTAGGAACACCCTGACCCCCTAGGCCTGTTCAGGGCCAAAAATATATATTTTTTAAATTCGAAGTCGCGCTGGGTGCCCGACTCCGGGCGAGAAGATTAAAAAACAAACAAAGCACGGGATTATTAAATAAGGGGGGGCTCGCGGGCTCCCCCCAAGCCCTGGGGACCGCCACCTCCCCAGGGCTTATGGTAATTGGGTGGGGGGGCCTCGGGGCCCCCCAAGCCCTGGGACCGCCACCTCCCTGGGGCTATAAATAATAAATAGTGTGTGGGGGGCTCAAGCCCCCCCATACTGCCCCGGGGATTACCACCTCCCCATGGCACTTAAAATTGAATTTTGGGGGTCCGTTATGGAACCCCAAGCCCCGGGGACCACCACCGCCCCGGGGCTTTGGAAATGTTGGGAGGGGGCCATGCAGCCCCCTCCAGGAGCCCCTGATGGCCCTGGGGACCACCACCCCCCAGGGCCAGCTCCTGCAATGTCCCGGGGTGCCCACCCCGGGACATTGCTATTTGCTATGACAGGACGGGAGCACGGCTCCTGCCCTGCCATAGCAAACACTGCTTTGCTTCATTAAAGCGAGAGCAGGAAAACCTGCTCTCGCTTCAATGAATCAAAGCAGATTGCTTTTGAGCAAGGGGAGCTGCATGTCAGCAGCTCCCCTTGTTCTAAAGCAATGCCGGCTCCTGCAGGAGGCGGGGAGCCGGCGGGACTGTGGGGCCATTGGGGCTCCCCCCACGGTCCCCAACGAGAGGCCATGCCCCGGGGGATAGGGTCCCCAGGGCCAAAAATGGTCAAGGAGGAGGGCCACTCAGCCCCTCTCCCTTTTTAAAAAAAAAATAACCATTTGGGCATGCCCCGGGAGATGGGGTCCCCGGGGCAAAAATGGCCCGGGAAGAGAGCTACGTGGCCCTCTTCCCTTAAAAAAAAAATAATAAAAGAATTTGGCATGCCCCGAGGGATGGGGTCCCCGGGGCAAAAAATGGCCCGGGGGGGCCACTCGGCCCCTCTCCATTTAAAAAAAAAAAAAAAAAAAACATTTGGGCATGCCCCGGGGGATGGGGTCCCTGGGGCAAAAATGGCCCGGGAGGGGGGCCACACAGGCCCCTTCCTTAAAAAAAATAATAAAAGAATTGGGCATGTCCCGGCGGGTTGGGGTCCCCGGGACGAATATAAATTGATGGAAGTGGACAGTTTTATTTTTCGACAAAGTTTGAAGTTGCGACCCTACCGCGGTGCTCAGCGCAGCCTCCTAGTGTGAACGCGATGGGAGCGCGGCTCTCAGCGTGGCCCCCTAGTGTGAACGCGATGGGTGCGTGGCTCTCAGAGCGGCCCCTAGTGTGAACACGATGGGTGCGCGGCCCCTTAGTGTGAACGCAATGGGTGCGCGCAGGGCTGGCTCTAGGGTGGTGCAACCAGTGCGACCGCACCGGGTGCTGACTCTTCAAGGGGGCGCCGTGTTTGGAAGTATTTTATGGTTTTAAAAGCACCGGCTGCTGCTGCATTGCTGGCCTCCGGCAATTTTCATATAACAATAAAAATGTCAAGATGAAACCAGTGATTAATGTTCTTCCTGGAGAGAGAAGAAGTTTGTCTAGTGGAAGTTTGAATTCTTTTATGGTAGCACAGAGGGTTAATATCCCTGCTGCAAAGAATGTGTACCATGCAGATCACAAAGTGCATATAGTTTAAATAGGTCAGTGCTTTTTTCAGAGAGATCCTTTTGTTACTAGAAGTGTAGATGTTAAAATTCTAACATGGAACAGTGAACTAATAACTGTCATCAAAGAGCTGCATGCAAACTGTAAGGTATAGATTGGAGCATTATGGTTTTTTCCTCCGTCTTTCATTATTCTAATGTTTCAAAAAGGGTTCATTTCTGTAAAGAAAAATCCTTATTATTAAATGTATCCCCCAACCATGGGGTTATGTTTTAAATTCTCTGACTCTGTGCTTCTCTAGACCAAGCTCTCTTAAACCATACTGTCTACCAGTATGGATGACATGTGACTCACCTTGTAGTCTTCTGGCTTATGTAACATTTCCTATACACTGATTTACACACATATGATTGATTGTCTCTGTGTAATGTGTGTGTGATGTAAAGTGGTCTGACACCATAAACTGGTATAGGTGGCGCTATATAACTAATCAAATACATCTGAAAGAGAGTGGATATGGAGACTTGAGGGTGCAATGTTAAAGGGTGGTAATGAGGGAGTCCGTGGGGGGCACCAACAAACATTGTCGCACAGGGCGCCTCCAGCGCTAAAGCCGGCCCTGGGTGCGCGGTTTCTAAAGTCACGATCGGTGTGCGACTTCAAGCAAAAATAATTAAGATTTTTTTTTCCTAAAGCTTGGTTATATGTTGGGTTATTGGGTGACTCTAAAAAGAGCCCTTGTTTTGATTGGGAGATTGTTGTAGCTACATGTAAGTGTGGATGCAGAGCTTCAGGTTGTTGAGAAACACCCTGTTGCCTTGATCAGTGAAGTGTACTCCATCACTTCTGTAGATGCCATCCATATGGAAACGTAGATTGTTGTTATAGATGGAGCCCAGCCTATGGTCTCTGAGGTAAGCGGAAAGAGCTTTATTGACATTTTTTCTAGCTTTCTCAATCTGTGGACAGAATTGATTGGACCACTTCCATTTCTGTCTTCGGCATATGTTAGAGTATACAAAGACAGTTTGGGGGAAAAGCAACATCAATTCTGCAAAGGTGTCCTTCATTAGCATTTCCAGACCTACCCCAGTCAATGGGCCTAGGTCATTGCCACCACAGTGCACAATCATGAGATTAGGGGGTTGGAGATGCAAAAAGGTTTTAATCAAAGGCATCAATTGGTGCCACTTTAATCCTCTCTGTCCAATCCATTTAATGTCTACATTTTGCAAAGCTAGGTCTTTGTCAATACCTCTGCGTTCAGCATATCTTTTGCACCAGAAAACATAGCTGTGCCCAACAATCCACACTGTAAGCATCTTGAAGGGATGTGTAAGTAATGAAGAGATGTCTGTAGCTGAGGTTGTCAGTTGGTAGAATGAGAGGTATGTAAAATGGTGGACAAGATGCAATTTTTTAAAAATTAGAGAATTGATTGGCTGTTTAAGAACATTCTATATTCAAAAATAGGGTGTATTTTACTTTTTTTTTTAAAAGCCTTTTTCCTATTGGTTAGTAAAAAATGTTTGAAAGGTACAATAGAAAGGATAAGATCATATTTTGCCAAGTCAACCACACCTGCTGTTTGTATTTGCAACATTGTGTGGTGAACTTGAAAATATGGTGAACTTGTGACCTGTGAGTTCAGTTGAATGTTCCATGAACTGTTACTATGGAAACTGGCAAGAAGCAGAATGGAGGAAGGGTTAAAACTTAACTGTGCTTTTAAAATGTGAATTTGTAATTTATATATAAGTAATATTTTTTTTTGAATGATTTTTCCTAAGTTAGTACTATCTTTAGAAGTGATGTTTAATTAAAAAATAGTGTTGAATTTATTTGTTATATCTTTTTGAACACCCGTATGAATTCGCGACTCCATCACGGTGGTGCACGATGGGTTCGCGACTTCTAAAAAATGTAGAAACAGTTTGGGCACCTTTAGAAGTCAGTTGCTAAGGATTATTATGTGTAACCAATAGAAATGTGTTTTACAATTTGAAAAAATCTGGGAAGCAATGTGATTTGTTAGTTATGTGTATTTGTGTGGAGAAAGAGAGGGAAACTTTGCCATTACTGGTTTTACCTTGCTGAGTCTGGTGCATTATATTGATTGTGTGTAAAAGAAAATCCTGTCAGAGTTTGTGAGATTTTAAATTCAACACATTTATTTGCAAGGTGAGTTATAAATTTGTGAGGTTTATTTTTAAATTTTTAACATTATTCAAAAACTGTGTTGTTTGAAATATATTATTAAATGTAGAGATGTATATTGTAGTTTGTTTCATTGTACTTAAATGTTGTTTAAAAAGACTCTGAACAGTAATATGTGTATTTTTAAGATGATTACTGATGTTCATATAAGATGTTATTAATTAGGCTTGTTTTTAAGTCTGTACAAAGGTATAGTTGAATGATGCCGCATAATTTTAGATAGTTGGTTGAAGACGCAGCACAAATGTGTAGTTTGAAAGATGTTCATATAAGGTGTAATTAATTAGGCTTCTTTTTTGTTGTCTCTACAAAGGTATAGTTGAATGATACTTCAGAATTTTAGATAGTTTGGTAAAGAAGCAGCACTACTGTGCAGTTTGAAAGATGTTCATATAAGGTGTTATTAATTAGGTTTCTTTTTTCTAGTTTGTACAAAGGTAAAGTTAAATGATGCCACATATTTTTAGATAGAATGGTGAAGATGCATCACAAAAGTGTGCTTTCTAGGATGGTCATATAAGGTATTATTAATTAGGTTTCTTATTTCTAGTCTGGAATAAGGTATACTTAAATGATGCCACATAATTTTAGAGAAAAAGATGAAGATGCAGCATTAAATAGTGGTTTAAACATTGGAGAAATAAGGTGCTGTTAATTAGGCTTCTTTTTTCTAGTCTGAACAAAGGTATATTTGAATGATGCCACATAATTTTAGATACAAAGGTGAAGATGTAGAATAAAAGTGTGGTTTTAAAAATGCTCATAAAAGGTGTTGTTAATTAGCCTTCTTTTTTAAGTCTGTTGAAAGGTATAGTTTAATGATGTCGCATATTTGTAGATAGAATGGTGAAGATGTAGCTCAAAAGTAAACCACCATATATTACCCTTGCAGGCATGTTGCACTTATCTACTTAACTAGATAATACGTAATGACTCATCTATCTCTTCATATTGTATTTATACAGTTATCTGTATGCTTAGTGAACTATTGAGAGGCTGCCTGACCGATTACAGGAGTGCAAAGGTAGTGACTGGGTGATTTTAAAACTACATGAGTAATGATTTACTGATTCCATATTCTCCAATCACCCAGTTAGTATCCAAGCACACATGAAATCACTCCGCAACTACCCAAGCACTTATGTAATCACCCAGGCACTACCCATGCACTCTCCCAAGCACTACCCATATACTCATGCAATAACCCAAGCATTACCCATGCACTTATGCAATCACACATGCAGTACCCATGCAATTCTGCAATCACGCAGTTAGTATCCAAGCACTCATGAAGTCACTCTTCCACTACCCAAGCACTTATGAAATCACCCAGGCACTACCCATGCACTCTCCCAATCACCCAAGCACTACCCATGTACTCATGGAATAACCCAAGCATTACCCATGCACTGATGCAATCACACATGCAGTACTCATGCAATTCTCCAATCACGCAGTTAATATCCAAGCACTCATGAAATCACTCCACAACTACACAAGCAGTTATGAAATCACCCAGGCACTACCCATGCATTCTCCCAATAACCCAAGCACTACCTTTGCAGTCATAAAATCACCCATGCCCTTCTGTTGCATTCGTCTATTTAATTAGGCAGTACTCATTGATCCCTTCAGGTGCTATTTATACACTTAACCATGCAGTCAATGTGTATGTATGCACTCAGGGAATTAGCTAGCCACTATCTATCTTGTCCTGTAAAAATTTCAGTGACTACCCTTGCTCTCAATCACCCAAGCACTACCTACGAAGTTTTGGAATCACTCAGGCAGATGTAGTACATGTCTCAGTTTCTAGGTTTTCCTATATTTCAGAAATATATAAGGTATTATTAATTAGGTTTCTTTTTTCTAGTCTGGAATAAGGTATACTTAAATGATGCCACATAATTTTAGAGAAAAAGTTGAAGATGCAGCATAAAATAGTGGTTTAAACATTGGAGAAATAAGGTGCTGTTAATTAGGCTTCTTTTTTCCCTTCTGAACAAAGGTATAGTTGAATGATGCCACATAATTTTAGATACAAAAATGAAGATGTAGAATAAAAGTGTGGTTTTAAAAATGCTCATAAAAGTGTTGTTAATTAGCCTTCTTTTTTAAGTCTGTTGAAAGGTATAGTTTAATGATGTCGCATATTTGTAGATAGAATGGTGAAGATGTAGCTCAAAAGTAAACCACCTGTGTTAGACTTGGCATCTTTTGGCGTGTTTCCCCTGACTTTTTGCTTTCTGACCTCCTGGATTTTGACTCTGTTTTTGCTGGTGTAATGATTCTGCGACTTTCCTCACTGCTGTCCAGTGGGAAAGTGCAAGTGCTCCTGTACAAAATGTGTTATGGATTGGTATTTCCATGATTGGCCTATTTGATCTATGTGTCAGTCCCTAGTAAAGTGCACTGAGAGTGCCATGGCCTATAGATCAAATGCTGTTGGTGGGCTGCAGCACTGGATTGTGCCACCCACGCAAACAGCCCGTAAAGTGTAACTCTGGCCTGCCATTGCAGAGCCTGTGTGCAGCCTGGGGCTGCCATATCGACTTGGCAAGTGCACACACTTGCAAGTCCCTAAAACTTCCCTTTTCTACATGTTAGTCACCCCTAAGGTAGGCCCAAGGTACCCCTGTGGGCAGGTTGCATTGTATGTGAAAGGTAGGACATGCCCTGGTGTGTGTGGCATGTCCTGATAGTGAATTACAGCCTATTTCGTTTTTCACTATTGCAAGGCTACCTGTTCCCCATAGGCCCGAATGGGCTTTTTTGATTATTACAGTTTATAATCCTAACTGACCCAGGGAACATGGTAGAAATTCGAGTTTAGTATGCCTGGACTCAGAATGATAAAATGCATCTTTTAGTAAAGTTGGTTTTAACATTCTGTGTTTGAAAACACCACTTTTAGAAAGTGGGTATTTTCTTGTCTAACCATCCAAGCCTGCCTCTGCTAGGTTGTGTATTCCTTGTCTGGAGTGTGAGTGACAGGGGCTGGGGGATGCCAGGAGACAGGGTGAGTCAGCACAGGGCTGAATAGCAAGATCTACATGTAGATGGGTGGGAAGAGATGCACCTGGGACCTGAATAGGGCTGTGCCTTCCCTCCACAATGTTGGCTCCACCTCCTGTGGTGCGTCTGATGTCCCTGGCCTGCACTGTGAAAGGAAAGAAGGAGACTTGTCAACAAAGTGCTCCAGGACTGACCAGAACTGGTTTGGACTAGGCAAAGGCCTCTCTGCCTTCAGAGAACAAAGAGCAATTGAGGATAAAAAGGGGGACCCAAACCCCAGAAAATTAGAACTCTTTTGGATCAAGAAGACTGCCAAGAAGAAGATCTGGAGAAGCTGTGAGGAGGAACTACCACTTTGCTGTGTGCTTTGCTGTGTTGGCCTGCAGTGGCTGCTTCTGTCTTGGGCAGTGAAAGGACTGGAACTGAACTTTCTGCAATCGACTTTGTGAGGGTCTCCAAGGGCTTGAGGTAGAGCTTGCCCCCTGTTCAAGAAGTCTCAGGAACAGCAAAGACTTCAAGTTCTTCTGCCCTCAGCACTGGGGACTGTGTGTTTTGTGCTGCAACAGAAGAAAAGCAACTCGACGACGTCGACGACGCTGCTGCCGACTCCGTGTCCCGACGGCACCGCAGAGGGCACCGCCGCAACGTGACCCTGGTCTCACCGACGACGCCTGCTGACACCACCACCGAGCCGCTGCTCGCACCGCGACCTGTGGGCACCGCACTCCGCACCACCTCGCTTCACGACGACACCATGGCCTTCCCGACGACACCGCTCCATGCCGGACTCGACGCCGCTGCTTGCACCGTGGTTCGGGGGCACCGCTCGTAAGTTACACGATGCACCGCCCTCATCCCGCACCGCAGCCTTGGCCCACCGATGCCGGTGCCATCGACTCCAGTTCGTCAGCCGACGACAGCGCTGCAGCTACGACGACGCCGCTGCTGCACCGTGACCTGCCAGCACCGTGACGAGCACCGCCTTCATCTCACACCACGACCCTGGTCTCACCAACGACGCCATCCGATGCCGCCACCGAGCCGCTGCTCGCACCGCGACCTGAGAGCACCGCACGCCGCACCGCTGCACTTCGCACTGCAGCACCCGACGCTGGCCGACACCAGCGCTCCTGACTTCAACAGAGGAGATCGATCTGCAACGCGTGTGACTTCGAGGGCCCCGACGACGACGCACCGACCTCCGGAACAGACGCCTGCGGACGCCGTGTTTTCGGAAGCTCACCGCGAGGTCATCGACGCCCTGCATTTCTGAAAGGTACTGTTTGCGGGTCTTCCCGACACCGTAGCTGACCTGCGACGCCGCGGTCAGCCAGAACTGTTTGGATTTGTTTGTTCATGACGCCGTGATAGCCCTGGATGGAGCTATCAACATCAAGGACCTGTTTTTAAAGACATTTTGAGAAGTAACTATTTCTGAAGTACTGTACAGTGGATTTTTATCGTATTTGGTCTTGTTTAAAGTATATAAAAATATTGGATATTTTTCTAAACTGGTGTGGTGTCCGTTTGTAGTGCTTACATTGTATTACTGTTGGTTTGGTGCAAATGCTTTACACACTGCCTCTAGAATAAGCCCGACTGCTCGTGCCAAGCTACCAAGGGGGTGAGCAGGGGTTATTTTAGAGTGTAACTCCCTTATCCTGACTAGGAAGAAGGGTCCCTACTTGGACAAAGGTGCAAGCCCTTGCCAACTAGAGACCCCCATTTCTAACATTGGTGGCAGCGGTGGGATAGGACTTGTGTTTGCACTTGACTTACAGTGATTGGTGTGCACTACTACCATATCGCAGACCATTACGTACCACTTACAGGTTCTTTTTCTTTTGGCCTATTTTTGATCTTGCCCGTTTGAACTTGCTACTTCAACATGCCTGAAACTGTAGTATCATCAGTTGCATCAGTAGAAATTGCCTTTGAGGAGGATCGATTGGAAGCCTACAATGTCAAGGAGTTAAAATCGATTTGCAAGAACCTGAAAGTCCAGGTCAGAGGCCTCACCAGGAAGGAGGAGCTGCAAAGGCGCTGAGGGCCTGGGTAGCAGCCAGACATGCCAGTGGGAAATCTGGTGATCTCAATGGAGAGGTGGAGGAGCCTGTTCATAGGGTGGATGTGCTTTTGGGAGGGGGGGAACCCTCCAGGCCAGGCAGCAGTAGTTTGTACCCAGAGGAGCTGGAGGACAGGCGGGAAGTAAGGAGGTTTGAATTGGAGAAACTCAGAATAGAAAGTGAGAGGGAAGACAAGAGAATAGCCATGGAGGAAAAGAAGATGATGTTAGAGCATGAGAAAGTGATTAAGGAGCTGGAGCTAAAGAGTAGAACCGGCTCAGATGGTGGCAGCAATGCTTCAGCACACACAGACAGGGTTGTACACATCCCCAAGAATGTAGGTAAAGAGTACAAAAAGGGTGATGACATTCAAAGGTGGTTTCAAGGGTACGAGGCGTCTACTCATATGAATGGGGTCCCTGAGAGGAACTGGGGAGCGGGGTTGTGGCCTCTCTTTCCAGAGGAAGCTAGGGATACTCTGATAGCTTTGGGTAAGGGGCAGGACCTCACCTATGCTGACATGAAAGACGCTCTCCTCACTAGATATGGGCTCACACCTGAAAAGTACAGGGATCAGTTTAGGTCCAGTAAAAAGTCTGAGGCCAACACTTGGTTGGAATGTGTAGATATGTTCTGTAGGTCGCTGGATGGTTGGGTGAAGGGCAGTAATGTAACAGATTTTCAGGGGCTCTACAATTTGATTGCATGGGAGCACTTGTCTAGTCTATGTTTTGCAGATCTGCGCCAGCACCTAGTTGATAGTAAGCTAACTGACCCCAGGAAGCTTGCTATGGAGGTGGACCGCTGGGTGAGTACCCGGGTCCACAAGAAAGCGTTTGGGGAGACTCAGCCAAAGGTGGGCAGGGTCCCCAGCAGAAAGGCGGGGGGACAAGGGTAAAGCACAGGAGTTCTCTAAAGGGCCCCAAACTAGTACCCAGGGTAAAGGTTCCCATCCCCAGGTGATAAGAAGACAGGGGTCTCTACAGGAAAGCCTGCTGAGACCGGCCCCCGCAAGTGTTATGCATGTGACCAGGTGGGTCACATGAAGGGGGACCCCAAGTGCCCAAAGGGGACACAGCCACCCACTGGTGGACAGTCCAAAGTGTTGGCCAGTGTAGCGCTTGGGGAGGAGGGGTGCCCACAGGAGGGTGGGGATCCCGCAGAAATGACCCTTGTCTCACTAGGGGACAGTGAGATGGGCCCAGAAAACCAGGTGCCCCCTAACACAAATAAATATAGCACCTGGGTGACCATTAATGGGAAAAGGGTAGAGGCTCTCAGAGATACTGGAGCCAGTTGACCTCAGACCGGTGTCACCTGGTCTCTGAGAAGCAGGTAGTCCCAGGGGCCTTCCACCAAGTAGTTGCTGTGGACAACTCTGAGCGCCAGTGTATGGTGGCACAGGTTCCCTTTGAATGGGGGGGGTCTCAGGTCCCTTGAGGGTGGTTGTGAGCCCTACCATGCCTGTAGATTGTCTGCTAGGTAACGACCTGGAGCAGTCCTTATGGAAGGATGTTGAGCTCAGGTCTCACTTGGAGATGCTTGGGTTGCCAGAGTGGGCATGCGTGTCTACTCGGTCAATGGCAGCCACAAAGGGTGATCAAGAGGACTTGGAGCCTGGAACAATGGCCCAAGTCCCTGTCAAGAGGAAGGGCAGGGGCGCGGGAAACCGGCCCCGAAGTTCCCACGGACCGGGAGGAGGCGGACCTCGAGGGGACGCCCCGGTGCCTACAGGGGAGCAGGTAGCCGAACTGGGAGACATCTCTGAGCTGACCCATTGGCAGCAAGAAGGGGGTCCCACCAGGGAGGAGTTCTGCAGGGAGCAGAGCGAGTGCCCTACTCTGGAGGGTCTGCGGCGGCAGGCTGCAGACCAGGCAGCTGGTAATCAGTCTGGGTCACATCTGATCTACTGGGAGAATGGTCTCCTATACAGTGAGCCTAAGGTTGCTGAGCCTGGGTCAGCCCGGGTGCTGGTGGTACCCCAGCGCTTCAGGACCTTCCTACTGGGTCTGGCTCATGACGTGCCTTTGGCAGGACATTTGGGGCAGGACAAGACCTTTGACCGGCTTGTCACCCACTTCTTTTGGCCCCAAATGCGAAGGCAGTCAGATGCACACTGTAGGTCTTGCCAAACTTGCCAGGCAAGTGGTAAGAGTGGGAGGAAGGTCAAAGCTCCTCTCCAACCTTTTCCTGTTGTTGGAACACCCTTTGAAAGGGTAGGGATGGATATTGTGGGGCCACTGGATCCCAAGACAGCCATGGGCAACAGGTACACCCTGGTCTTGGTGGACCATGCCACCCGGTACCCTGAGGCAATCCCTCTCCGGACAACGACGGCGCCAGTGGTGGGCCGGGCGTTAATGGGGATCTTTTCCCGTGTGGGCTTCCCCAGAGAGGTGGTTTCTGACAGGGGGACCAATTTCATATCCAAGTATATGACATCCCTGTGGAAGGAGTGTGGTGTAACCTACAAGTTCACCACTCCTTACCACCCACAAGGAAACGGTCTGGTGGAGAGATTCAACCAGACCTTGAAAGGCATGATCAAGGGTCTAACAGTACCCATGAGGCGTAAGTGGGACATCCTCTTGCCATGCCTACTTTTTGCATACAGGGAGGTGCCTCAGAAGTCTCTTGGGTACAGCCCCTTTGAGCTCCTGTATGGCCACCCTGTCAGAGGACCTCTGAGTTTGGTAAAGGAAGGCTGGGAGGCAGCTCCCAGGAAAACTCCCCAGGATGTGTTTAGTTACATGCTGGCCTTTAGAAACCAAACTGCCCGCTTCAGGAAACTCGCTCAGGCGAACCTAGAAGCAAGCCAGGAAGAAATGAAGAGGTGGTATGACCAGAATGCCACTCTGGTCGAATTTCAACCTGGGCAAAAAGTGTGGGTCATGGCCCCAGTGGAACCTTGTGCCTTGCAGGACAAGTGGACTGGGCCATATGAGGTGGTGGAGCGCAAAAGTGACGTCACCTACCTGGTGGATTTGCAGGCTCCAAGGAACCCTTTGAGGGTCCTTCACGTGAACCGCCTCAAGCCCCACTTCGAGAGGTCCAAAGTGAGTATGCTCTTGGCGACAGATGATGGAGTGGAAGAGGAGAGTGAGCCTCTCCCTGACCTCCTGTCTACCAAGGAGCATGATGGGTCAGTGGAAGGTGTGATCCTCTCCCCTACACTGACTCAGGAGCAGCAGGGGGACTGTCACCAGTTGTTGGGACAGTTCGCCCCACTGTTCTCTCTGACCCCGGTGTTACTCACTGGTGTACCCATGACGTGGACACTGGTGACAGCCCTCCTGTGAAGCACAAGATTTACAGGTTGACTGACCGGGTCAGGGCCAGCATCAAGGAGGAGGTCTCTAAGATGTTGGCGTTAGGGGTGATTGAGCCTTCCAACAGTCCTTGGGCCAGCCCAGTGGTCTTGGTCCCAAAGGCTGCTGCACCAGGTTCCACTCCAGAACTCCAGTTTTGTGTGGACTACCGTGGGCTCAATGCCGTCACCAGGACTGACGCGCACCCCATCCCCAGAGCTGATGAGCTCATTGATCGGTTGGGAGCTGCCCGGTTCCTCAGCACGTTTGATTTAACGTCTGGGTACTGGCAGATTGCCTTAACCGATGGGGCCAAGGAGAGGTCAGCATTCTCAACCCCAGAAGGTCATTACCAATTTCGGGTGATGCCCTTTGGGTTGAAGAATGCCCCTGCCACCTTTCAGAGGTTGGTCAATTAGGTGTTGGCTGGACTGGAGGATTTCAGTGCCGCCTACCTGGATGACATTGCTGTGTTCAGTTCCAGCTGGGAAGAACACTTACAGCACCTTGAGAAAGTGTTGAGGGCTCTGCAAGGTGCAGGCCTCACGATCAAGGCCAGTAAGTGCCAGATCGGGTAGGGTTCTGTGGTGTACTTGGGACACCAGGTAGGAAGCGGCCAGGTGGCGCCCCTACAACCCAAGTTTGATACCATCCTGGCTTGGGAACCCCCCAAGACCCAGATAGAGGTGAGAGCCTTCTTAGGTCTCACCGGCTACTATAGGAGATTTGTTAAGGGCTATGGCACCATTGTCGCCCCCTTAACAGAGCTGACTTCCAAGAAGCAGCCCAGGAAGGTGATCTGGACTGAGTCTTGCCAGAAAGCTGTTGATGCCCTGAAGGCAGCCATGTGCACGGCGCCCGTGCTCAAGGCACCTGACTTCTCGAAGGAATTTGTCATGCAGACTGACGCTTCAGAGCATGGTGTGGGAGTGGTGCTCTCACAACTGAACGAAGAGGGCCTGGATCAGCCTGTAGTCTTCCTTAGCAGGAGACTACTCCCCAGGGAACAGAGGTGGAGTGCCATACAAAGAGAAGCTTTTGCTGTGGTCTGGGCACTGAAGAAGCTGAGACCATACCTGTTTGGGACTCACTTCCGGGTTCAGACATACCACAGGCCCCTCAGATGGTTGATGCAAATGAGGGGTGAGAATCCAAAACCGCCGAGGTGGTCCATCTCCCTACAGGGAATGGACTTTACGGTGAAACACCGCCCTGGTACAGAACACGCCAACGCAGATGGTCTGTCCAGGTTCTTCCGCCTTAGTGAAGAGAACTCCAATGGGGTTGGGTAGTTCTCCCTACTTTCAGCTGGAGGGGACATGTGTTAGACTTGGCATCTTTTGGCATGTTTCCCCTGACTTTTTGCTTTCTGACCTCCTGGATTTTGACTCTGTTTTTGCTGGTGTAATGATTCTGCGCACTTTCCTCACTGCTGTCCAGTGGGAAAGTGCAAGTGCTCCTGTACAAAATGTGTTATGGATTGGTATTTCCATGATTGGCCTATTTGATCTATGTGTCAGTCCCTAGTAAAGTGCTCTGAGAGTGCCGGGCCTATAGATCAAATGCTGTTGGTGGGCTGCAGCACTGGATTGTGCCACCCACGCAAACAGCCCGTAAAGTGTAACTCTGGCCTGCCATTGCAGAGCCTGTGCGCAGCCTGGGGCTGCCATGTCGACTTGGCAAGTGCACACACTTGCAAGTCCCTAAACCTTCCCTTTTTACATGTTAGTCACCCCTAAGGTAGGCCCAAGGTACCCCTGTGGGCAGGGTGCATTGTATGTGAAAGGTAGGACATGCCCTGGTGTGTGTGGCATGTCCTGATAGTGAATTACAGCCTATTTCGTTTTTCACTATTGCAAGGCTACCTGTTCCCCATAGGCCAGAATGGGCAGTTTTGATTATTACAGTTTATAATCCTAACTGACCCAAGGAACATGGTAGAAATTCGAGTTTAGTATGCCTGGACTCAGAATGATAAAATGCATCTTTTAGTAAAGTTGGTTTTAACATTCTGTGTTTGAAAATACCACTTTTAGAAAGTGGGTATTTTCTTGTCTAACCATCCAAGCCTGCCTCTGCTAGGTCGTGTATTCCTTGTCTGGAGTGTGAGTGACAGGGGCTGGGGGATGCCAGGAGACAGGGTGAGTCAGCACAGGGCTGAATAGCAAGATCTACATGTAGATGGGTGGGAGGAGATGCACCTGGGACCTGAATAGGGCTGGGCCTTCCCTCCACAATGCTGGCTCCACCTCCTGTGGTGCGTCTGATGTCCCTGGCCTGCACTGTGAAAGGAAAGAAGGAGACTTGTCAACAAAGTGCTCCAGGACTGACCAGAACTGGTTTGGACTAGGCAAAGGCCTCTCTGCCTTCAGAGAACAAAGAGAAATTGAGGATAAAAAGGGGGACCCAAACCCCAGAAAATTAGAACTCTTTTGGATCAAGAAGACTGCCAAGAAGAAGAGCTGGAGAAGCTGTGAGGAGGAACTACCACTTTGCTGTGTGCTTTGCTGTGTTGGCCTGCAGTGGCTGCTTCTGTCTTGGGCAGTGAAAGGACTGGAACTGAACTTTCTGCAATCTAC
Source organism: Calotriton arnoldi (assembly GCA_963921515.1). NCBI lineage: Eukaryota > Metazoa > Chordata > Amphibia > Caudata > Salamandridae > Calotriton > Calotriton arnoldi. The sequence goes on from CAWUFW010023359.1 coordinate 58,975, forward strand.
TTTGTGAGTGTCTCCAAGTGCTTGAGGTAGAGCTTGCCCCCTGTTCAAGAAGTCTCAGGAACAGCAAAGACTTCAAGTTCTTCTGCCCTCAGCACTGGGGACTGTGTGTTTTGTGCTGCAACAGAAGAAAAGCAACTCGACGACGTCGACGACGCCGCTGCCGACTCCGTGTCCCGACTGCACCGCAGAGGGCACCGCCGCAACGCCGCCCTGCGACCCTGGTCTCACCGATGATGCCTGCTGATGCCGCCACCGAGCCGCTGCTCGCACCACGACCTGTGGGCACCGCACTCCGCACCGCCTCGCTTCACGACGACGCCGTGGCCTTACTGATGACGCCGCTCCATGCCGGACTCGACGCCGCTGCTTGCACCATGGTTCGGGGGCACCGCTCATAAGTTACACGACGCACCGCCCTCATCCCGCACCGCAGCCTTGGCCCACCGATGCCGGTGCCATCGACTCCAGTTCGTCAGCCGATGACAGCGCTGCAGCTACGACGACGCCGCTGCTGCACCGTGACCTGCCAGCACCGTGACGAGCACCGCCTTCATCTCACACCGCGACCCTGGTCTCACCAACGACGCCATCCGACGCCGCCACCAAGCCGCTGCTCGCACCGTGACCTGAGAGAACCGCACGCCGCACCGCTGCACTTCGCACCGCAGCACCCGACGGCGGCCGACGCCAGCGCTCCTGACTTCAACAGAGGAGATCGATCTGCAACACGTGTGACTTCGAGGGCCCTGACGACGCCGCACCGACCTCCGGAACCGACGCCTGCTGACGCCGTGTTTTCGGAAGCTCACCGCGAGGTCATCGACGCCCTGCATTTCTGAAAGGTACTGTTTGCGGGTCTTCCCGACACCGTAGCTGACCCGCGACGCCGCGGTCAGCCAGAACTGTTTGGATTTGTTTGTTCACGACGCCGTGATAGCCCTGGACGGAGCTATCGACATCAAGGACCTGTTTTTAAAGACATTTTGAGAAGTAACTATTTCTGAAGTACTGTACAGTGGATTTTTATCGTATTTGGTCTTGTTTAAAGTATATAAAAATATTGGATATTTTTCTAAACTGGTGTGGTGTCCGTTTGTAGTGCTTACATTGTATTACTGTTGGTTTGGTGCAAATGCTTTACACACTGCCTCTAGAATAAGCCTGACTGCTCGAGCCAAACTACCAAGGGGGTGAGCAGTGGTTATTTTAGGAGTGTAACTCCCTTATCCTGACTAGGAAGAAGGGTCCCTACTTGGACAAAGGTGCAAGCCCTTGCCAACTAGAGACCCCCATTTCTAACAACCATATATTACCCTTGCAGGCATGTTGCACTTATCTACTTAACTAGATAATACGTAATGACTCATCTTTCTCTTCAGATTGCATTTATACAGTTATCTGTATGCTTAGTGAACTATTGAGAGGCTGCCTGACCGATTACAGGAGTGCAAAGGTAGTGATTGGGTGATTTTAAAACTACATAAGTAATGATTGACTGATTCCATATTCTCCAATCACCCAGTTAGTATCCAAGCACTCATGAAATCACTCCGCCACTACCCAAGCACTTATGTAATCACCCAGGTACTACTCATGCACTCTCCCAATCACCCAAGCACTACCCATGTACTCATGCAATAATCCAAGCATTACCCATGCACTTATGCAATCACACATGCAGTACCCATGCAATTCGGCAAGCACCCAGTTAGTATCCAAGCACTCATAAAGTCACTCCACCACTACCCAAGCACTTATGAAATCACCCAAGCACTACCCATGCACTCTCCCAATCACCCAAGCACTACCCATGTACTCATGGAATAACCCAAGCATTACCCATGCACTGATGCAATCACACATGCAGTACTCATGCAATTCTCCAATCACCCAGTTATTATCCAAGCACTCATGAAATCACTTCGCAACTACACAAGCAGTTATGAAATCACCCAGGCACTACCCATGCATTCTCCCAATCACCCAAGCACTACCTTTGCAGTCATAAAATCACCCATGCCCTTCTGTTGCCTTCGTCTATTTACCTAGGCAGCACTCAATGACTCATTGATCCCTTCAGGTGCTATTTATACACTTAACCATGCAGTCAATGTGTATGTATGCACTCAGGGAATTAGCCAGCCACTATCTATCTTGTCCTGCAAAAATTCCAGTGACTACCCTTGCTCTCAATCACTCAAGCACTACCTACGGAGTTTTGGAATCACTCAGGCAGATGTAGTACATGTCTCAGTTTCTAGGTTTTCCTATATTTCAGAAATATTGAATATATATTTCTTTTACATATCATGATGATTTGTGAAGGTAGACTCATATAAATGTGTGCTTTTAACAATATGGAGACACTCATAGTTGAGTCATGTAATAGTGTACGGCTTTATATTTGGCTAGGCCCAACTGTTATGCACTTATAACAACACCCAAGTACTCGCCATGCAGTCTTACAATGATGCAGGCACAAGATATGCAGTGCTCTAATCACTCAGCCATTGCTCTTGCACAGATGCAATCATTTAGGCACTATCTGTGCACTTATGCAATCACTAAGGTATAACGCATGCAGTTATATAATCACCCATGTATTACTGTTACACTCCTTCAATCACGGAGGCAGTGTCTTTCTACTCTTGAAATCACTGAGACAGTAGTTATCCTGTTATGAAATCATCCTGTCACTACTTTTGGAGTCTTTTAGTTAGTCAGGCTCTACCTCAGTAGTCCTGCAATTATCCAAGAAGTACCCATGTACTTACAAAATCTCCCAATCACTTGCTATGTAGTCATGTAAATCCCCAGACATTATCCCTGCAGTTATGCAATCGGCGAGGTGTTACCCATGTACTCCTTTAATCCCTTTCTTCTCTTTCAATCACATATGCACTTTTCTTGTACTTATGGAATCAGTTAATCATTACTCATGGAGTTTTAAAAACACCCAGTCACTACCTTTGCACTCCTGTAATCAGTGAGGCACCATCTTAATAGTTCACTAAGCATCCAGGCGGTACTCATGAACTTATAAAATCATCCACTCACTTGCTATGTACTTCAGTAATCCTCCAGAAATTAGCCTTGCAAGCATGTCATTATCCAGTGTCTAGTAATTTACTTTCCCTACAGTCATGCAATCATGCAGGCTGTACCTATGCAGTCATGTAATAACCTACACACTTGGCAATCACGGAGGCAGTGTCTTTCTACTCTTGAAATCACTGAGACAGTAGTTATCCTGTTATTAAATCATCCTGTCACTACTTTTGGAGTCTTTTAGTTAGTCAGGCTCTACCTCAGTAGTCCTGCAATTATCCAAGAAGTACCCATGTACTTACAAAATCTCCCAATCACTTGCTATGTAGTCATGTAAATCCCCAGACATTATCCCTGCAGTTATGCAATTGGCGAGGTGTTACCCATGTACTCCTTTAATCCCTTTCTTCTCTTTCAATCACATATGCACTTTTCTTGTACTTATGGAATCAGTTAATCATTACTCATGTAGTTTTAAAGACACCCAGTCACTACCTTTGCACTCCTGTAATCAGTGAGGCACCATCTTAATAGTTCACTAAGCATCCAGGCGGTACTCATGAACTTATAAAATCATCCACTCACTTGCTATGTACTTCAGTAATCCTCCAGAAATTAGCCTTGCAAGCATGTCATTATCCAGGGTCTAGTAATTTACTTTCCCTACAGTCATGCAATCATGCAGGCTGTACCTATGCAGTCATGTAATAACCTACACACTACCCTTGCAGTCGTAGAATCACCCATGCCCTTCTCTTGCATTCGTCTATTTACCTAGACAGAACTCAATGACTCATTGATCCCTTCAGGTACTATTTATACACTTAACCATGCAGTCAATGTGTATGTATGCACTCAGGCAATTAGCTAGTCAGTATCTATCTTCTCCTACAAAAATCCAGTGACTACCCTTGCTCTGATACAATCACCCAAGCACTACCTACGGAGTTTTAGAATCACTCGGGCAGATGTAGTACATGTCTCAGTTTCTAGGTTTTCCTATATTTCAGAAATATTGAATATATATTTCTTTTACATATCATGATGATTTGTGAAGGTAGACTCATATGTATGTGTGTTTTTAACAATATAGGGACACTTATAGTTGAGTCATGCAATAGTGTGCGGCTTTATATTTGGCTAGGCCCAACTGTTATGCATTTATAACAACACCCAAGTACTCGCCATGCAGTCTTACAATGATGCAGGCACAATATATGCAGTGCTCTAATCACTCAGCCATTGCTCTTGCACAGATGCAATCATTTAGGCACTATCTGTGCACTTATGCAATCACTAAGGTATAAAGCATGCAGTTTTATAATCACCCATGTATTACTGTTACACTCCTTCAATCACGGAGGCAGTATCTTTCTACTCTTGAAATCACTGAGACAGTAGTTATGCTGTTATGAAATCATCCTGTCACTACTTTTGGAGTCTTTTAGTTAGTCAGGCTCTACCTTAGTAGTCCTGCAATTATCCAAGAATTACCCATGCACTTACAAAATCTCCCAGTCACTTGCTATGTAGTCATGTAAATCCCCAGACATTATCCCTGCAGTTCTGCAATCGGCGAGGTGTTACCCATGTACTCCTTTAATCCCTTTCTTCTCTTTCAATCACATATGTACTTTTCTTGTACTTATGGAATCAGTCAATCATTACTCATGTAGTTTTAAAAACACCCAGTCACTACCTTTGCACTCCTGTAATCGGTGAGGCACCATCTTAATAGTTCACTAAATAACCAGGCGGTACTCATGAACTTATAAAATCACCCACTCACTTGCTATGTACTTCAGTAATCCTCCAGAAATTAGCCTTGCAAGCATGTCATTATCCAGGGTCTAGTAATTTACTTTCCCTACAGTCATGCAATCATGCAGGCTGTACCTATGCAGTCATGTAATAACCTACACACTACCCTTGCAGTCGTAGAATCACCCATGCCCCTCTCTTGCATTCGTCTATTTACCTAGGCAGTACTCAATGACTCATTGATCCCTTCAGGTACTATTTATACACTTAACCATGCAGTCAATGTGTATGTATGCCCTCAGGCAATTAGCTAGTCAGTATCTATCTTCGCCTACAAAACTCCAGTGACTACCCTTGCTCTGATACAATCACCCAAGTACCACCTACGGAGTTTTAGAATCACTCAGGCAGATGTAGTACATGTCTCAGTTTCTAGGTTTTCCTATATTTCAGAAATATTGAATATATATTTATTTTACATATCATGATGATTTGTGAAGGTAGACTCATATGTATGTGTGCTTTTAACAATATGGGGACACTTATAGTTGAGTCATATAATAGTGTGCAGCTTTATATTTGGCTAGGCCCAACTGTTATGCACTTATAACAACACCCAAGTACTCGTCATGCAGTCTTACAATGATGCAGGCATAATATATCCAGTGCTCTAATCACTCAGCCGTTGCTCTTGCACAGATGCAATCATTTAGGCACTATCTGTGCACTTATGCAATCACTAAGGTATAACTCATGCAGTTATATAATCACCCATGTATTACTGTTACACTCCTTCAATCACAGAGGCAGTATCTTTGTACTCTTGAAATCACTGAGACAGTAGTTATGCTGTTATGAAATCATCCTGTCACTACTTTTGGAGTCTTTTAGTTAGTCAGGCTCTACCTCAGTAGTCCTGCAATTATCCAAGAAGTACCCATGCACTTACAAAATCTCCCAGTCACTTGCTATATAGTCATGTAAATTCCCAGTTATTATTCCTGCATTTATGCAATCGGCGAGGTTATACCCATGTACTCCTTTAATCCCTTTCTTCTCTTTCAATCACATATGCACTTTTCTTGTACTTATGTAATCAGTCAATCATTACTCATGTAGTTTTAAAAATACCCAGTCACTACCTTTGCACTCCTGTAATCGATGAAGCACCACCTTAATAGTTCACTAAGCATCCGGGCGGTACTCATGAACTTTTAAAATAATCCACTCACTTGCTATGTACTTCAGTAATCCTCCAGAAATTAGTCTTGCAAGTATGTCGTTATCCAGGGTCTAGTAATTTACTTTCCCTACAGTCATGTAATCATGTAGCCTGTACCTATGCAGTCATGTAATAACCTACACACCAGTGTTGCAGTTGTAGAATCACCCATGCCCTTCTCTTGCATTCATTTATTTACCTAGGCAGTACTCAATGACTCATTGATCCCTTCAGGTACTATTTATATACTTAACCATGCAGTGAATGTGTATGTATGCACTCAGGGAATTAGCTAGTCACTATCTATATTCTCCTACAAAACTCCAGTGACTACCCTTGTTCTCATACAATCACGCAAGCACTACCTACGGAGTTTTGGAATCACTCAGACAGATGTAGTACATGTCTCAGTTTCTAGGTTTTCCTATATTTCAGAAATATTGAATATATATTTCTTTCATGATGATTTGGGAAGGTAGGCACATATGTATGTGTGCTTTTAACAATATGGGGACACTTATAGTTGAGTCATGTAATAGTGTGCAGCTTTATATTTGGCTAGGCCCAACTGTCATAAACTTATAACAACACCCAAGTACTCGCCATCCACTCTAACAATGATGCAGGCACAACATATGCAGTGGTCTAATCACTCAGCCATTGCTCTTGCACAGATGCAATCATTTAGGCACTATCTGTGCACTTATGCAATCACTAAGTTATAACACATGCAGTTATATAATCACCCAGGCACTACTGTTGCACTCCTTCAATCACGGAGGTACTATTTTTCTACGCTTGTTATCACTCAGACAGTAGTTATGCTGTTATGAAATTATCCTGTCACTACTTTTGGAGTCTTTTAGTTAGTCAGGCTCTACCTCAGTAGTGCTGCAATTATCCAAGAAGTACCCATACACTTAAAAAATCTCCCAGTCACTTGCTATGTAGTAATATAAATCCCCAGACATTATCCCTGCAGTCATAGATATTTAGTACTGAAATCATTCAGACATTACTGCTGCATTTCTTTTTGTACACCTCGCTTCACTTATTTTACAGCTCATGTGTAATTGTGAATATATTCCGAAAACCATATATGCACTTGTTTGTAGCCTTTAAATAGAAGGTGTTTCTTTAGTAATAGATTAGTATATTTCGATATAATTTTTTTAATAATATTAAATTCATTTTAAATATTCTTTTTTTCAGATACTCTTTATTATTATTAAGAAAGACTTACCATGACAAAAAAACGGAAAAGAGAAAACAAGAAAAGAAACAATACTATTTAAAAAAAGACAACAGCAGGAATTAGATGAACTACAACATGTGGGAAAAAGAAAAAGTCTTGCGGTAAGACAACAAAAGAATTTATTAAAAGACTTTCAAGGACTAGAAAGGGTTTTGACAATGTAGAAAATAGAAATAATACCTCTAGAACAAAGAAGAATGAAATGAAAAAGGACAAATTAATGGCAAATCACATTCTGATAAAACAATTATGCTAAAAGAAAGATGAATCAATTTTATGATATAAGGAAACGTATGTATAAAAGTAGAGTACTACAAAAAATGTTGAAAGATGGCAAGAAATATAAAAGAAGATCTGCATTTTATAAAAAGAAAAATACAGATTGAAACTATAGTCGAAAAGGCTTTAGAAATAAAAAGAAAATTGTTCATTTTAGTTTTAAACAGAATGCGAACATTAGATAAACCAAAGCATTCTATGAAGGACAAAAGTAAAAAGAAGAGACTAATTAACAAAACTAACTTTTGTAAAAAAATTTGGGTTGAATGGAAGCACACTTCAAGTACAGAGCCTTTTTTTAATGAAGAGAGCTATTTTCAAAACAATACATTAGTTCACGCAGTTGATACCAATGGTCGTGCTTATGAAGTGAAGAACGGTTGTGTAATTGAAAAAGAAAAGATGGTTCCTAGAAATGTAAAAGAAGTAATAGCTGATGAAGTTCTAGGGAGACGTTCTAAAGCCCCAGTGTATACTTGGGATTGTAGTAGTATTTGTAGTATACGACAGGAGTCTATTGATATTTTACAAAATTTCTTACGAGTGTATAGTAAAACAAGTATTAAACAAAAGATTAAGATGTTGCAAGGACTAGATCCTTGTAAAGTGAGAAAAAATACTGGTTTGAAAGGTCATTCTCTGGCTTGTCTTTCTAGAAAAGTGTGTAAAAGTGTTTTTCATCATTTGAGAATGTTAGCAGTACATCACTCTGCAATGCGGAAGTTAGTAAGAAGATTGTACTATGTAAAAAGTCCTGCAATAATTTTAAGTGACTAAAACACTGCTCTTTTGCATGGTTCAGTATCAGATGTAAAAAAGTTTGTGATGATATAGAGTTTCGTTTCTTTGGTCCTGAACAGGAGTGTAGAGAAAGTGAAAGTTTGATAAGTGTAGGTGTTGAAGAAGAGGTGGAAGATAGTAGTACTGAGAAGTTTGAAGAAGAAATTACGAAGTTTAAGGTAATTTGTAGTGAAAGACCAAACTATGTTTGTATTGGTCGTCGACGTACTCACTATAGAAATCAACCTAGGAATGTTGATCTGTATTTAAAAAGTGAAAAAGAAAACAATGATAAGTGGAAGGAATTTGGAGCTTATTTGTTAGTGGAAGATTGCTTTGAGTTGGGTAGTGATCAACGTATTTGTAAATATTGTTATAGCAAATTAGAGGAGAACAAAATGCCAGGTAGAGCTGTATATAATAAGCTAGAGTTGGTAGGTGTTCCTCCAGAACTGGTAGATTTAAATACGTATGAGTCCATTCTGATTTAATCTGTGCACCCATTTTAGGCTATTGTTCGTATGGAGCCTAAAACAGGGAAGTTGCCTCCCACAGATTTACAAAGAGGATTAAAAGGAAGAGTTGTGTATTTACCTTTAGATTTAAAGAAAAATATTGAAACTATTGGTGTAGAGAAAGAGGAAACTGAACCTGTAGTTATTCTAGTTAATGGTGTTCCTATGAAGAGTCGGAAAATATGGCAAGAATTAGTAGATGTTAGCAAAGTGCAAAAGGCTACGTTATATCTCATAAAAAACAATGTTTATTACAAAAATGTGTATGTGGAAGAAGAAGAAATAGCTTTAGGAGATGATAGCGAAATTTCAACTGGCCAAATTGAAAAAGTGGACATCTCCAAAAGTGAAGAAATTTATGAACATTATAGTGTACATCCTTTACATTCAAAGGAAGTGATTGGAAATACTATTGAATTATTCCAAATGAAGAAAGCGAAGGGAACTCCCATGAGTGTTTGGGAAAGAAGTTTGGAAGCTCGTTGTTTTCCACAGCTCTTCCCCACTGGAAAAGGTGGACGATGTGAGAAGTTGGCCTGGTATATGCTGTCCACTAATTATAGTGGGCACCTTGCACCAGTCCAAACAACCCCTTATTGGAGATAGGTTAAAGACAACCTTTATTGAAAGCTATCCTAGTGGTAGCTATGGAGAGCAGCCTTCAGGCTAAGTCTTGAAGGAATGTAAAGCAGCTTGTTTTACCAGTCTATAATCTCTTGAGTGACCAAATGAAAGAGGACCACACCAGGTATATATTCAAAATATATGTATTTATTGCTAAACACACCCCTCTAGTCTCTTTATGAGGCTAGAGTTCAAAGTACATAAGTTATAAGTTAGTTATCAACAGTAATAGCACCAATACACGTTTGAGCCCTAGGGGCGTACCAAACCATATACCAATAAAGTGGTATAAGAACCACGACTGAGTTAGACACAAGGCCTAGAGCCTGTAGAAGTGCTTGGACCACAAGGAACCACCCAAGGTAGTGACACAGGGGACCCACGGGGGACGCGTGCAGTGTGAGAACACAGCCGCGAATCGCCGTTGACTTCTATGGGGAAAGTCGCGGTTGGAATTTTAAAGAAAAGGGACACTTAGAGGAGGACTTGGAGCAAACCCCTTTAGAACTGGGTTGTTCTAGAGTCTATACCCACGGAAGCACTGGAGTACTCGAGTTACCTCACCCAGGGAAGCCGGGTGCATAGGTGTCTTTCGGGGTCGGGTTTCGTCGTCGTTTTCAATGGCGATCTGCTGCAAAGTGCTGCTGGCGGCCAAGTCGAAAGTGTTCGGGTGGATCCAAAGGTGGATCGAAGATCTGAAGAACCTGAAAGCAGAGGGGACAGAGTCTGGGTCACTAGCCAGTGACCAGGAAGGCGATGAGCAGATGCCCACCGATGTTGAGTGCTTCAGGTAGGTTGACGGTTGTCTTGACTCTTCAGCCACGAGGTCCAGGAGGCGTCGACAACAACCAGGAGCTGGATTCGAGCTGTCCCATGACGTCTGTCGATTGCAGGGGTATTGGCGACCGGATTGGACCCAACAAGCCTTGGCAACGGCAAGTCTTGTGGAAATAGAAGAAGGACGGTGGTGCAGAACAACAAGGTCTGAGGGACTCACCCAGCAAGGGTAAGTCAGGGCACACCTGGTGCAACCAGGGAGCCCAAGCAGAAGAAGATTGGCCTTCGGAGGGCCTACTAGCCAATGGACTAGTGACCACAAAGGAGCCTCAAGTGGACGCATTTAGAGCTGGCTCACGGGACACTCGTGGAGTGGAGGCCAGTGATCTTCGGTGCAGTTGATGCTGGAGGCTGGGGCTATTTGGAGCCCAAAGCACAACTTCGTGGGAGACCCAGAAGAGGATGCACTTGCAAATGTGATCGGTGTCCAGGGGTCACGGTTCCACATTATCCACGACAGCTACAGGCCTCAGCTTTGCTGGGGACTCAGGGCAGCCTTGGGGAAGTCTGGAAATCTACCTCTGGTGATGCAAAGACTTCGGTGTCCGGCGGGAGCTTCAGCGATGCAGACTGGACAATTGCTTCGTTGGTGCCTGCCAAGCAGGGGAGTCACTCCTTGACCCCAAGGGAGATTCTTCAGTCCTCTAATCTTAAAGTAGAGCATCGAAGGTCCAGGATTCTGTGTCAGAGTTTCGTCCAGGTAAATCTAAAGTCCTAAGGACTGGGGTCCCATACTTATACTAAGTTAGGGGGTTGGACATACTCTGGGGACCCACCTATGGGAGGGTCAGGGCAGAGGGGTGTTTACACCCCTTTCCCTTTGTCCAGTTTCGAGCCAGAGCAGGGGCTGGAAGCCCCTGAGCCGGTTTGAACTGGGGTATGCACAGGGACACCAAATGTGCCCCCAGTGCAGGACTTCAAAGCACCAGAGAGTGCTCCCGCCCAGCCCCAATACACACTATCCTGTCTGGGGAGGTGGTTACACCTCCCTGGGACAGGAAACCTATTGTCCAGGCCTCCCCTGCCGGAGTTTCGGTCAGCAGCAGGAGGCCAGACTCGTGTTTGTGGCAGCGGCATCCATTTTGTGATGCCAGGGCTCTGGAAAGAAGTTACCGGGTAGGCCGGTGGGTACATGTCTCTCCCTCTAGAAGGGTGGAATGCTACCCCCGCCGCCAGAACTGGCAGGGGGGTAGTATTCCAAGATGTTTGACACCAAACTCGACATGTTTTGGTGCAGCCAGTCCAAAGTTAGCATTCTACCGCGAGGATATAATGCACTTAAGAGTATATGGTCAGGCTGCACTGCAAACAGCATCAGAGGAGGTACTCCGAATGCTGCAGAGGAGCTCTGCTCATGCAGGGGCACCCTCTCACATAAAAACCAAGCACTCTGCCTTCAGGATTGTCAAGGCCTGCCATAGGAGTGACTTATAGGTTTATAGGTGTGTGCAATGGTAGTGATATAGGTAGCCTATACCACTGTAAGGGGTGCATGCACCACCTTACTCAGGCTGCAGTAGCAGGCCTGTGGTGTCATTTTGGCTGGCCTTCCAGGGGTGGCATAATACATGCTTCAGCCCCTGGCAGGCCTCTGAGGTACCTATGCCCTGGGTACATAGTATACCATATACTAGGGACTTATAAGGGCACTCCAGATTCCAATCAGAGATGTGCCTAAGGCACAGGGAAACCATTTTAGGGAGGAAGCAGCTAGGCTGGGGTTCTGATTAGCAGGGCCCCAGCCAGACTAAAGTCGAAAAACAGTGAAGCATCAGCAAAAAGTGGGGTTATCCATGTGAAGCAGATCCTACTCTCCTACAGACGATATGACGAACGACCAGTACAGATTCCAGCGTCAGAATATCGTACAAGATTGTACTCAGAAGATCCAAGATTTCGACAGTGTATTCCATATATATTTCATCTTTGGTTTGAAAGTGACTTGTCTGGACTTTCATGTGCAGTGAACCACATATTAAAAGCAGGAGTTCATCTTCAACATGTTTCTGCAAAGGAATTCATGGACAAAGTACAACAGAGAGACGATCATTTAGAATCTCAATTGATTAATTTGATGGCGTGTCAACGTGGTACTAATGAGTATTGGTATCGTCGTCATGGAGAACTTAAATGTATGTTAAGGAACTTAGGAACCCCTACATGGTTTGATATGCTAAGCTGTGCTGAATACGCATGGGACGATTTACTTGAATTTCTTCGAGAAGCAAATTCAAATATTAAAAACATTCAATTCAAGACAGCTGGAGAACTGTGTTCCTTGGAACCTGTAAATATTTGCAGATATTTTAATCATAAGATTCAAGCTATGATGTCTTTTATCTGCAATAAAAACAACCCACCTCTTGGAGAAGTTATTGATTTCTTTTGGAGAAAGATGTACCAAGCTAGAGGGGCTCCTCATATACATATGCTTTTATGGATCAAGGATGCACCCAAATTTGGAACTGATTCTGATGAGACTGTTTTATCTTTCATTGAAGATTATGTTACATGTGGTATTCCAAAAACAGGAGAAGAAAATACCTTAAGACAACAAGTTTTACGGTTTCAAACTCATCGATGTGGCAGATACTGTCGACGGAAATACAAGTCAAAAGAAAAGTTTTATACAAAATGTCGTTTTGGATTTCCACGTCCAGTAATTTCTAAAGGAAGAGTCAACAGTTTCGTGTCAGCAGTGAGGCATACTATAACTCCAAAATCTCCAAAAAATACTTACAATTTAAAAGAAGTGAACATTCAAAGTATATTAATGATTACAATACAGTGATTTTGTCAATGTGGAATGCAAATATGGATATCCAAGATGTTGCAGATAATTCCATTGCTGTTGCTCGTTATGTTCATACATAACAAAATCTGAAAAGACGGAGTTGAAAGAAATGTGGGAAGAAATTTCACAAGAGAAGACTCTTAGTAACAAATTGTACAGCTTTAGTTTGAAGATGCTGTCCCATCGAGAGATTGGATCCTACGAATGCTCGGATCGGTTGCCCTCTGCAAGTTTATATTCAAAGTCAAGAGGAATCATTTGGGTTAGTCTAGGTCTTGCTGCAACACGAATTTGAGTATTGAAATCTGTACAAGAAATTGAATATTTAGCATTAAATGAACCAGAAAGCACAGATATTGTTAAAACAAACATGTTGGATACGTACTATCCTAAAATAAGTCCCTATCTTGAAAACATATGTCTCTATGAAGTACTGCAATATTACAGCTTTAAGAGAAATATTACAGAGAACATAAATGAAGAAAAATATGAAGTCATTGGCTGTGATGGATGTTTTGTGAAACATACCAAAGGAAATCTCATTAATCACAGGAAACTCTGTTGCGAAACACCAGATAAAAGGGAATTTTACTATTTAGCACTCAATCAATCAATCAATCATTTGTAAAGCGCACTACTCACCCGTGAGGGTCTCAAGGCGCTGGGGGAGGGGTGCTGCTACTGCTCGAACAGCCAGGTCTTGAGCAGCCTCCTGAAGGTTAGTAGGTCCTGGGTCTGCCGCAGGTGGATGGGGAGGGTGTTCCAGGTCTTGGCGGCGAGGTGGGAGAAAGATCTGCCGCTGGAGGTTGCTCTTCGGATGCGGGGGATGGTGGCGAGGGCGAGGTCGGCAGAGCGGAGCTGATGGTTCGGGGTGTAGAAGGTGAGTCGTCTGTTGAGGTATGCTGGTCCGGTGTCGTGAAGTGCCTTGTGTGCGTGGGTGAGGAGCTTGAAGGTGATCCTCTTGTTGATGGGGAGCCAGTGCAGGTCTCTCAGGTGGGGTGTGATGTGGCTGTGGCGAGGGATGTTGAGGATGAGGCGTGCAGAGGCGTTCTGTATACGTTGCAGTCGTTTCAGGAGTTTGGCCGAGGCTCCTGCGTAGAGGGCGTTTCCGTAGTCCAACCTGCTACTGACGAGGGCCTGGGTGACCGTTCTTCTGGTTTTGGTGGGGATCCATCTGTAGATCTTGCGGAGCATGTGGAGGGTATTGAAGCAGGAGGATGAGACGGCGTTGACTTGCTTGGTCATGGAGAGTGCAGAGTCGAGGATGAACCCCAGGTTGCGTGCGTGGTCGGTGGGTGTCGGTGCTGCTCCCAGTGTGGTCGGCCACCAGGAGTCATCCCAGGCTGAGGGGGTGGAGCCGAGGATGAGGACCTCCATCTTATCTGAGTTCAGTTTCAGTCGGCTGTTCTTCATCCACTCGGCGACGGCCTTCATTCCTTCGTGGAGGTTGGTTTTGGTGGTGAAGGGGTCCTTGGTGAGGGAGAGGATCAGCTGGGTGTCATTGGCATAGGAGATGATGTTGAGGTCGTGCAATCGGGCTATGTGGGCGAGCGGTGCCATGTAGACGTTGAACAGTGTCGGGCTGAGGGATGATCCTTGGGGAACGCCGCAGACGATCTCGGAGGCTTCGGATCGGAAGGGCGGGAGGCGGACACACTGGGTTCTGCCGGAGAGGAAGGAGGTGGTCCATTCCAGGGCCTTGTCTCGGATCCCTGCATTGTGGAGGCGTGTGCGTAGAGTGTGGTGGCAGACTGTGTCGAAGGCGGCTGAGAGGTCCAGGAGGATGAGGGCCGCGGTTTCTCCGTTGTCCAGCAGGGCCCTGATGTCATCGGTGGCGGCGATGAGGGCGGTTTCGGTGCTGTGGTTGCTGCAGAACCCGGACTGGGACGGGTCCAGGATGTTGTTCTCCTCGAGGTAGCGGGTTAGTTGTCCGTTGACGATCTTCTCAATGACCTTCACCAGGAACGGGAGCAGGGAGATGGGCCGGAAGTTCTTGAGGTCTCTCGGATCCGCCTTGGGTTTTTTGAGTAGGGCGTTGATCTCGGCATGCTTCCAGCTCTCCGGGAAGGTCGCGGTCTTGAAGGAGATGTTAATGATCTTGCGGAGATGGGGTGCGATGGTGGCGCTGGCTTTGTTGAAGATGTGGTACGGGCATGGGTCTGACGGAGAGCCGGAGTGGATGGTGTTCATGGTTTTGATGGTGTCGTCGTCGTTCACGTTGATCCAGGCGAGCAGGGGATCGGTGTGGATGGTGGGCGGAGAGTCTGAGGTGTCGGTGGCTGTCAGGGTGGTCTGGTTGTTGAAGCTGTCGTGGATGTCTGCGATCTTGCGGTGGAAGACGGCGGCTAGGGAGTCGCACAGGTCTTGCGATGGTGGGATGTCGTTGATGTTGGTGTTGGAGCTGGGGTTGGAGAGTTCCTTCACGATGTTGAAGAGCTCTTTGCTGTTGTGTGCGTTGTTGTCGAGGCGGTCCTTGAAGGAGGCCCTTTTGGCGGATCGGATGAGGTGATGGTGTCTGCGGATGGTGTTCTTGTGGGCTGCATAGCTGTCCGGTGTCTGTTCGAGGTGCCATTTCTTCTCGAGCTTTCGGCAGGTTTGCTTGGAGGCCTGGAGGTCGGCGGTGAACCAGCTGGATTTTCTGTCGATGCATCTGTTAGAGGGTTTCTTGATCGGGGCGAGAGTGTTGGCGCAGTCGTTGATCCATTGTCTGAGGTTGTGGGCGGAGGTGTCGGTGTCGATGGGGTCAGAGGGTGGGCTTCGGGCGAGGGTGCTGTTTAGCTGGTCTTCGGTGACTTTGCTCCAGCTGCGGCGGGGGGTCCGTTGAGTGCGGTGGTGTGTGGTGGGTTTCTGGAAGGTGAAGTGGATGCAGCGATGGTCGGTCCAGTGGAGTTCGGTGGTGTGGCTGAAGGTGACGTGGGAGCTTGCGGAGTAGATGGGGTCGAGCGTGTGACCGGCGGAGTGGGTGGGCATTGTGATGAGCTGTCTGAGTCCGAGGTTGGCGAGGTTGTTAATCAGGGTGATGGAGTTGCTGTCGTTGTTGTTTTCGAGGTGGAAGTTCAGGTCTCCGAGGAGGATGTAATCTGTGGAGGCGAGGGCGTGCATGCTGACGAAGTCGGCGATGGAGTCGCTGAACTGAGGCCGTGGTCTGGGGGGTCTGTAGACGAGAGTTCCTCTGAGGGTGGTGTTGGGGTCAGTGTGGATCTGGAAGTGCAGGTGTTCAGCGGTGCTGAGGGTGTCGTCGGTGCTGGTCGAGACCCTGAGGGTGTTCCTGTGGATGATGGCGATTCCTCCTCCTACTCCATTGGTGCGGTCCCTGCGGGTGATCTTGTAGCTGTCCGGGATGGCTATGGCGATGTTGGGTGCCGAGGAGGCGTTCGTCCAGGTCTCTGTCAGAAAGGTGACGTCTGGGGAGGATGTGTCGAGCAGGTCCCAGAGTTTGATGGCGTTTTTGCGTGCGGAGCAGGTGTTGAGTAGTATGCATCTGAGGTGGTTGCGTCCTTTCTCGGTGGGCGGTTTGGCGGATCGGAGGCTGGTGAAGCTGCAGCTCCGGCAGGAGAAGGGTCCTTGGGTGCACTTCGGGGCAGCCAGGAAGCAGGCGTGTGATCGTCTGGTGTTGAGTGCGTGGAGGGTGCTGGCATCGTAGTGGCGTCGGTCGTCGTGGTGTTCGCGGGGCCAGGGGGTCTGTCGCTGGATGCGGTCCAGGCACAGACGGGCGCAGACGGGCTTGCCTTAGGCACGCCTTTGGCGCGCCAGCGGTGCGCCCGCTGCACGCGGCCGCACAGTGGCCGCCATAAGAAGGGGAGGTGGGAGGGAGGAGCAGCTGGGAGGCAGGAGCGGGACGAATGGGCGTGCGGGGGGCGGGGCTGCAGGGGATGCAGCGGCGGGAAAGGGAGAGCGGAAACGGGCGGAAAATGCGAGGCACAATACAATGCTACAAAAAAGAATTACACCAAAAAAACGAAATACAGAAAATAAAAACAGAGGCAGACAGGCAATAAACAGAGGCAGACAGGCAGAAGGGGGCACAGGGGGTACAGAAAAGGATTACACTAAATAACGGAAATACAGAAAATAAAAACAGAGGCAGACAGGCAATAAACAGAGGCAGACAGGCAGAAGGGGGCACAGGGGGTACAGAAAAGGATTACACTAAATAACGGAAATACAGAAAATAAAACAGAAGGCAGACAGGCAATAAACAGAGGCAGGCGGGCAAAAGGGGGCACAGGGGGCACACAGATACTTACGGCTCCCCACTGGGCCATCAGGGATGAGGCGCAGGTGGAAGCCTGCGGGTGGAGGAGGGCCTAGAACTCACGGCAGCAGCAGCGAGCGGGACACGGGCACACAGGTGGTGCTGTGCAGCGTGGGGAGCGACCTGCCTGAAAACAATGGTCAAGGGTCGCACTCCTCACCGCGCAGCGGCCACCATAAGAAGGGGAGGTGGGAGGGAGGAGCAGCTGGGAGGCAGGAGCGGGACGAATGGGCGTGCGGGGGGCAGGGCCACAGGGGACGCAGCGGCGGGAAAGTGAGAGCGGAAACGGGCGGAAAATGCGAGGCACAATACAATGCTACAAAAAAGAATTACACCAAAAAACCGAAATACAGAAAATAAAAACAGAGGCAGACAGGCAATAAACAGAGGCAGACAGGCAGAAGGGGGCACAGGGGGTACAGAAAAGGATTACACTAAATAACAGAAATACAGAAAATAAAACAGAAGGCAGACAGGCAATAAACAGAGGCAGGCAGGCAAAAGGGGACACAGGGGGCACACAGATACTTACGGCTCCCCACTGGGCCACTAGGGATGAGGCGCAGGTGGAAGCCTGTGGGTGGAGGAGGGCCTCGATCTCACGGCAGCAGCAGCGAGCGGGACACGGGCACACAGGTGGTGCTGTGCGGCGTGGGGAGCAACCTGCCTGAAAACAGAGTCAAGGGTCGCTCTTCTGCAACTGTTCAAGCCTTGGCGTA
Organism: Calotriton arnoldi; assembly: GCA_963921515.1. Classification (NCBI taxonomy): domain Eukaryota; kingdom Metazoa; phylum Chordata; class Amphibia; order Caudata; family Salamandridae; genus Calotriton; species Calotriton arnoldi. Next base: position 77,064 of record CAWUFW010023359.1, read on the forward strand.
CTGAAATGGAATTACTTGGAGATTTTCAGTGCTATGAAGATTCTTTTAATGCATGTAAAGATAGCATTGAATGCACAGTTTTTCCAAATTATCTACAAATGT
>CAWUFW010023360.1:0-70000 GCA_963921515.1 Calotriton arnoldi
GCCCCATCTCCGTCCCGCAGGGTGTATCCGACTGCTGTCACCCCACGGCTAAGGTGATGGCCGCCATGCATTTCTTCGCCACTGGGTCATTCCAGCAGTAGCACACAGTGGGCAGTGGAGGAGGGATGTCCCAGCCCATGTTCAGCAAGGTGCTGAGGGATGTACTGGCAGCCATGATGCTGTACCGGAACAGGTACATCAGATTCCCCAGGACTCGTGAATTGGCGGCAGTGAAGGGTGCATTCTATGCCCTTGGCAGAATCCCACACGTCGTGGGAGCCATTGACTGCACACATGTTGGCCTTGTTCCACCACAGGCCACTGAGCACCTGTACCGCAACAGGAAGCACACGCACTCCCTGAATGTGCAAGTGGTGTGCCTTGCGGACATGGTGATCACCCACGTGTGTGCCAAGTTTCCAGGCTCGGCACATGACGCCACACATAATGCGCAACAGCATCTTGCCACGACTGATGGCCAATCTGCAACAGGATCGTGGCTGTATTGTCGGTGAGTATGTGGAGTGGTGTAGCGTGCTGGTTGTGCGATGCTGTCCCTGTCCAGTTGGAATAGCAACGGTTCTCTGTGTCCCTCACACCCAGGTGACTCTGCGTATCCGAATGGGGCATGGCTGCTCAGTCCATTGAGGAATCCTCGCACCCCAGCAGACGATCGATACAATGAGGCACATGGGAGGACCAGGCGTGTGGTCGAGCGTACCTTTGGCCTCCTCAAGTCCAGGTTCAGGTGCCTGGACCGCACCGAGGGTGCACTGGCGTACTCCCCACAGAAGGTGTGCCAGATAGTGGTGGCGTGCTGCATGCTGCACAATCTGGCCATTCGGAAGCAGATCCCCCTCATTGTGGATGACGGAGATCAACCAGGGCCCCAGCCCGCAGACCAGGACAGCTCGAGTGAGGAGGACAGCGGAGAGGAGGAAGCTGGGAATGTGCGGCAGCAGCTCATCGCCCGCTACTTCACTTGACGGTGAGTGTCCATGTACGACGGATGATGTGTCTGTATCTGTGCAGGTGTGTGTGTGCTGTGTCAGGGTGGCCGTATGTTCACTGCGTGCAGTGTGTCAACGCTCCATGGCCAGGGTAGTATGCCACTGTTGGTGACTGTGGCATTGTGCCCTATTGCTCTGTGCGATGTGTGTACATTGCTTGTAGTTGTTGACATGTACTGTGTGATGGGTGTGTGACACACTCATTGAATGTGCTCCTGTTCTGTCTCCCACCCTAGGTCCCTACAGGCCCTCCGGATTCCATTGCCATGCCACGCATCAGGTGCCTTTCCGCCCAAGGTGGCCGTTGTATTCCGTACAAATAAAACACAGGGCACAAACAGCAGTTAGTGAAAAAGGTGCATTTATTACAAACTGTGACATGTGATTGTGTGTAAGGTGATGACAAAAGTGGTGCGTGCAGTGACAATGAGCTGTCGGTCATGGCTGCGTGAAGCTCAGGGTGTACCCACTGGTTCTATGTCCATAGTCCAACACACACATGCCATCCAGCTGGCTGTGTGGAGTGGGATCGTAGAGCAAGTCAATGCAGTGGCTGGTCAAGGAAGGCTGGGGAAGGCTGGCTGGCTGCCTCACTTGCGACTGGAGCGTGCGAAGTCCTCCCGGGAGATCTGTTTCCTCTTCGGACGGCCCCTTCCACGTTTGGGAGGGGGTGTGTGGTGGCGACCTGCTGGTGGTGGGTGAGGTGTGCTCACTGGCTGTGGACGCAGGGGAAGTGGACACTGCTGCCCGACCCTGCGCCCTAGCAGGTGGTGGCGGAGGTGGTGTTGCTGGCCTTGCCTGTGACCCCACCGCCACCACCAGCTGGCCCATGAGGTCCACGAGTTGGTCCATACGGGACACGAATTGGCCCATATGGGCGTCCATGGACCTCAGCACCCCCAGCACCTCCCGCTTGTCTGTAGCAGACCTGGCCCATTGTCCTTGGGCCTCTTCATAGGCCCCAAGGACTCTGGCCATTTGAGGCAGGGCATGGCTCCCAGGGGAGGCTGGCGTTTCCCTGACCCTGCTCCTCCTACCAGTCCTGCTGCCACCCGGCCTGCCCACTAGCCACATTGCACACCACGGTCCTCGCTGTGGCTCCCAGGGTGGATCCAGTCGGCCGGGCCACCACCTGCGCTGGGGCTGGTGCCAGCGAAGACGTGGTGGTGGTGGTGGCGGTGGTGGTCGGTGCGGCGATGGTGGCGGTTGCGGCAGTGGTAGTGGCCGCAATGACCGTGGGTGTGGCCGCAACGACAGTGGCAGCAGGGGGCTGGGACTGTTCAGCATCCCTGGATGATGGGTTGGTGGGTAGGAGGGGTCCTGGGGAGCGGCTGGGCCCTGCCACGCCAGATGGGCCTGCTTGGTGGTCCGTGTCCGAAGAGGAGGACAGATCCTCCAGATCCGTGTGTCCTCGTTGGGGGCTTGTGGGCTGGCTGTGCTGGCTGCTGTCTCCATCCCCAGCATCCGGCAGTTCGTCACCTGTGGAGAGAATGAGATTTGTTATTGTGTTGCACCTGGCGAAGTATGTATTTGTCGTCTGACATTGGCAGTTCGTGCAATCTCGTACATGGGTTTCCCGGAGGCGAGTGTGTGGCTGTGGCATCTGTAGTTGTGTGTGCTAGGCAATGGGACTGTGTGCTGTGCACATGTGGCATGGGACGGATTGGCCATGCCGATGGGTGTGTTGCTGTGCCCCTACTCATTGTGACTCTGGTGTATGCGGGCTCCTGGCCCATCCTGGGTCTGGTTTGTACTTTGCTTTTGGGGTTCACATGGAGCAGCTTAGGAACGCATATGGCAACATGGGGGCCATGCCCCAGATTCGCATTTGGGAGGGATATGCTTTTGGGGTTCAAATGGAATGCTTAGGAACGCATATGGCAACATGGGGGCCATGCCCCAGATTCGCATTTGGGAGGGGATATGCTTTTGTGGTTCAAATGGAACGCTTAGGAACGCATATGGCAACATGGGGGCCATGCCCCAGATTCGCATTTGGGAGGGGATATGCTTTTTGGGTTCAAATGGAACGCTTAGGAACGCATATGGCAACATGGGGGCCATGCCCCAGATTCGCATTTGGGAGGGGATATGCTTTTGGGGTACATGCTGTGAGCCATGGGTGCCGAACGTGACATGTGTTGTGGCAGCATGACAGTGCATGGTTTGAGGTGTGTGCATGCTTGACATGGCCTGCATATTTGCTGTCTGTTGTGATTACTGGACATGGCATTGGACGCATCGTTATGAGTGAGTGATAGTTGTGTGCCAGCCAACGTATTGCAGTTGTCCCATCTCCTTGGTGTGCGTGCTGCCCTGTGCCATGTGCATCACTGCAGTGCTCGGGGGGTGTGGCCCATGTTGTGTGTTGTTGCTCACAGTGTGTCGTGCGCTTAATTGACTTCTGGCACATGGTTGGTCATGGGCATGTGTCTTAGCGTGACTGCTGTATGTGTGGCAGCTGTGCGGATGACATGCCTTTCATGAGACTGGGGCTGACGGATGGGATGGATGGTATGTTGTATGTGCATGGTGTGTCTGTGAGTTTGATGGGTTCAGTGGTGTTCGTGGTGCATTTATGTTGTTCCGCTCTGTTGCGTCTAGTGTTGTTTGTCTTACATAGGCGTAGTTGTGGGGTGTGTGGTTGACAGGCAGTAGGGGCTACATGGACAGGACTTCAATGGTGTTTCGGTTGTGTGTGATGAGTTGCACAGTGGCTGCCGTGTGGGACTATATTCAGTGTGGCTTGTGCATGCAGACGTGGCTCCTTGGGTGTTGCTATGTCTGTGATGGGTCATGTGGGGTGTGAGTCTGTTGTTCATGTCCGTGTGCACATTGTTCACTTGTTCGTGACGGTGGGCGGTGCTGCGTGTTCGTCTGCTACGTGACATGTCCCATGTGTTGGTCGTGTTATGGTCCTCATGCCTCCAGTAATCCAGCCCTGTCCAGTTTCCCACCTGCAAGTTGTTCGTGCGTGCACTGTACTGGATGCCACATGGCTCTAAGCGGGGGTGCTCCATGTTGCAGGTCTGTGGGGGTGGGGGTGTTGTGGGTCGTGGGGGTGGCTGGACACCCACTGACACCGATTGCTGTGGACCGTGATGTCTGCCTTTCGGCTGTCGTTGTGCACTGCGGTGGCTGACACGTGGCTGTGGGGTGTGGGGGATGCTCCTCCTTGCTGTGCTGTGGGACTGGGGCCTGGTGTGTGTTGTACTTGGGCTGTCCACCCTCCCACCCACTGCACTTTGTGTTCCTGCCACTTACCTGTTACTTGTCGGTTAGTGCAGCTGTGGCGGACACATGGGTGTGGTGGGTGCTCGTTGTGGCGCTTCTGGCATATTTGGGGACCTGTTGGTGGTTACGTGGCTGGCTTAGTGTACACATGTCCCCACGCATCTTACAGTTGTTCGGTTTGGGCTGTGTGTGGTAGTGTCTGTTGCATGTGTGTGTGATGTGTTGTGTATTGTGTGCTGGACATGGGGGTGTTTGTCCCTGGGAGCTGTGGCATGGTAGTTGCGCATGTGAGTACATAGCGGTGTGCTGGTATACATTAGTTTGTACTTACCAGCCTCCACTCCCCTGCTAATCCGGCGAGGATCTCCGGATGGATTACGACTCGCACCTTCTCCTCCCACGCTTTGAAGGTCTTAAAGAGCGCGGGATTCCCTCCGCCAGTGACGGCAGCCAGCTCTCTGTTTTTGCCCTCCTTCTTCTTGACCAGGCTCTTTACGTCATTCCAACGTTTGTTAATTTCGACTCTGTTCCTGGGCAGGGTCCCGACTGCATTGACCTGGTCTACGATCCGGTTCCACATTCTGTTTCTGGTGGCTAGTGGTGTGTGCTGGACCATGTTCCCATAGATTTGTGGGTACACCTTGATGATCTCAGTCGACCATGACCGTCAGCTCCATGGGCGTGAACTTGGGCATCCTTTGTGGTGCCATGGTGTTTGTGGTGCTGGTGCGGTGTGTGTTGTGTAATGTGCAGGGGTTTGTGGTGCCGGGGTGTGGTGGTGGTGGTGGTGGTGGTGGTGTTTGGTGGTGGTGGTGGTGGTGGTGGTGGTGGTGGTGGTAGTGATGTGTGCGTTTCTGTGGTGTGCTGCTGTCCTTGCTGTGTCACTGTGTCCTCTCCTCTCCTCTCTGGTTTGCAATGTAGCAAGGGGTTGTGGTCTGTGGGAGTGCTGCTTTTGTACTCACCTATGTGGGTGTGTCCTCATGGTCTGTTGTTTTCAGGTGTGTTGTGTCTGGGGTTCTGGCCTTTGTATTTTTGTTTGTCCGGGGGGTGTTTTCGGGATGTGTACTGTGCTTGTGTATTTGTGCGTGCCTTGCTGTGTGGACTTGTTGGCCATGTTGTGTGCTATTGGTTTTGTGTGCGGATGGTTTCTGTGCAGGTACGTTGGCGCCATGGCTTCTGCCGTGTCGATTCTCATCGGCGTTGTTTGCGCTGGCGGGCGGTATATTTGTGGTTTTTCCGCGCTCATGGCGGTGCGATCGTAATTTCACGTGCGGTGTGTCGGCCGTGTGGGCGGGCGGTTTTGTGTTGTCGTGCGTGTTTCCGTCCGTGGCGGGCGGTTTGACATCGACTCGGACGATGGCGGGCGGTATTTTGTGTGATTTTTCCGCCGATGGCGGTTTTCGGTTTGTGTAATCGTAATGGCGTGGTCGGTGTTCAGGCGGTGTGTGCGGGCGGATTTTTGCCGCTTCCATGCCTGGCGGATTTATTTACGCCGGGTATCGTAATGGGCCCCATAGTTGTTAAAAATATTGTTTTTTATTATTGTTATGTATTTTAGTATATATTTTATCTGTATGTTGTGTATGTTTTTTTGTATAAGAATTGTTTGTATTTGTAATATATGTGTTAAATTTTTAGAAGTTATACATTTTTTTAATTAGAATTTTGTGCTTTTAGTTCCGTAGCGGGTTGTGGGTTTATAGGGGAATAGGGTGGGAAGTAATTTAGTTATATTACATTTATTGATTAATTTGTATTTATCAATATTTGTTTAATTGAGATGCTATAGTGTAGAATGTGTAAAGTAATTTATTATTATTTAATTATTAATTGGTTGTTAATTAATTTTAATTAATTAATTGGTTATTAATTTTGGTAATTGTGTAGCTAATTTTAGGTGTGTGTTGTGGTGTTTATAGGTGTAAAGGGTGGGAAGTAATCTATTTTTAATTTATGAATTAATAATTGGTTGTTAATTAATTTTAATTAATTAATTTGTAATTAATTAAGGTAATTGTGTAATTTATTTTAGGTGTGTGTTGTGGTGTTTTTAGGAGTAAAGTGTGGGAAGTAATTTGTGTTTAATTAATTAATATATAGTTGTTAATTAATGTTAATTATTTATTATTATTTTGAGTAATTGTATATTTTTTTGTGCGTAGTTTTTACTTTTGAAGGGGTAAAGGGTGGGTATTAAATACATTTTAATTGTGTAATTATTAGTTGTTAATAGTAATAGTTTTTAATTTTAAAATAAGTTTTAATTGTGTTTTATTATTTTATAGTTTAATTTAGGTGTGTGTTGTGGATATTATAGTGTTAAAGTTTGTGCAGTAAATTAATGTTTATTAGTTTTTTATTAATAATATTTTTAAATTGATTATTAATTGTGTTAATTATGTAAATAATTTTAATTAAACATGTTTAAGTGTTTTGTTATTGGTGTTGTGTTAAAGGGTAGGAAATAAAATAAATACATTTATGTTTTAATTAATGTGTTTGTTTGTAAATATCTTGTAGTTTAAAAGAATTATTTTATTGTAAATGTATTTATTATTTTATATAATATTTGCTGGTTTTTGTTATATGTAATTATTGTAATATGTGTTATTTTTATATGTTTAATATTTTTTATTTTTATTTTTTAAATATTGTTTATTTATTTTTATTATTTTATTTAATTTGTAATATATTTTTTTAAGTGTTTGAGTGTGAATTGTATTTCTTTTCTATGCTATACAACACTTTCTCTACTGTTGCATTCACTGGAGTGGGAATAGTAATTTTTACCCCTCCGCTATCCAGCATTTTCCCTACTGTTGCATTCACTGGAGTGGGAATAGTAATTTTTACCCCTCCTCTATCCAGCACTTTCCCTACTGTTGCACTCACTGGAGTAGGAATAGTAATTTTTACCTCTCCGCTATCCAACACTTTCCCTACTGTTGCACTCTCTGGAGTGGGAATAGTAATTTTTACCCCTCCGCTATCCAACACTTTCCCTACTGTTGCACTCACTGGAGTTGGATTACATTTTTTACCCCACCGTATCCAACACTTATCCTACTGTTGCATTCAGTGGAGTGGGAATACTAATTTTAACCCTCCACTATCCAACATTTTCCCTACTGTTGCAGTCTTTGGAGAGGGAATAGTAATTTTTTCCCCTCTGCTATCCAACACTTTCCCTACTGTTGCTCTCACTGGAGTGGGAATAGTACCTTTTACCCCTCCGCTATCCAACACTTTCTCTACAGTTGCACTCACTGAAGTTGGAATAGTAATTTTACTCTTCCACTATCCAGCACTTTCCCTACTGTTGCACTCACTGGAGTTGGAATAGTAATTTTTACCCTTCCGCTATGCAACACTTTCCCTACTGTTGCACTCACTGGAGTGGGAATAGTAATTTTTTCTTCTCCGCTATCCAACACTTTCTCTACTGTTTTTCTCAGTGGAGTGGTAATAGTAATTTTTACCCCTCCGCTATCCAACACTTTCTCTATTGTTGCACTCTTTGGAGTGGGAATAGTAATTTTTACCCCTCCGCTATCCAACACTTTCCCTACTGTTGCACTCACTGGAGTTGGAATAGTAAATTTAATTATTTTGCTATCCAACACTTTCCCTACTGTTGCATTTATTGTATAAGGCAATTTATGTTTAAATATTTTTTTATAGTTTAATGTTTTAATTTATACTAGAATGGTTTTTTATATTTTACATTATTTATATATATATTTTATTTTTATATAATTTTAATCTTTTAAAATAAATTAAAGATAATAGTTTATTAATTGTTTTAAAGTAAATATATATGTATACATTATTATGTTTGTGTGTTAATTTTTTTAAAATTAAGTTTATCTGTTATATTTTGTAAAAATGTAGATTACATTTAATTTATTTTGTTAAAATTAATATTAATATTTAATATATTAAAGATATATACTTTTATTTTATATATACATAAATCGATATTTTTTACATCTATATTTTTACATCGATATTTTTTATTCAATATTTTTCTACTTACCTTTTTAAGTATAGGAGTCGATATTTTTATCTAAATTTTTTTAGCGATATTTTTTACATCGATATTTTGTTCATCGATGTTATGTCAGTGATCCTTCCTAAAGGAATTTTATTCAGATGATGGTGACTAGTGCCATAGACGGTGTATTGACATGATTGCGAAGGCTCTGCTATCACGAAATCATGCCATGAGGCTACTAGGCGCAGCTTGTCAATGGTGGGGGGCACCCAAGAAGCTGGAATAGTTATAAAAAAGAAATCAGTGCACTTTGAAGCATAAGCACCGAATGCCAGCTCTAATCCAAAACATTTTGTTCTTTGGAAATACTTGTCATTTGGTAGTTTGGTCATTCACGTTGTGCTGATATAGATCAATGTAGATGTGACAGCTGCTTTAATGCAAAATTTGAGGAGGCCACAGAGGGTGACTGGATGATTCAATCCATACATGATTGACGCACAAAAAAGACGCACATGAGCTTGTATTTAACGCACCTGACTCATTGTTTAACTCATGTTATGTTCTTTTTATATATGAGGTAAGATAGCCCAAAGTCGACCTGAACGTATTGAAGTGCTTTACATAAGAGCCATTTACATTATATGCATGTTTTAGAGACACAAGGAGATTAAGGGCCTCATTACGATAGCGGACGGACTTTAGTCCGTCCGCCATCGATACGGATTTGGGACTGGCTGCCTATGAGGCGGCCTCCCCACCATCCTAATCACGATGCGACTGCCACCATGGCGGTCGCATCACCTATATTTTGCATTGTAGCGGGGATGCGGTCAGCAGCCCCTGCCACAATGCAAAACGGAGGGTGCAGACACATCCCTGCACTACGTGGCAGGCACCCTTTGGTGTCTGCCACACGGGGCAGGGATATGTAGGGGGCAGAAGGCACCGCCGCAATGATGGCCAATGTTTTTGTTCCGAAAGCCGGTCGGAAAAGGACCGCCTGTCGGAACCGTGGCGGGCGGTCTTTACGACCGCCACGCCTAACCAACGATTCCCCCCGCCATCATAACATGGCGGGGGTAAAACAGCAGTATGATGGCGGAGGGCCCGCCACCGCCTGGCTGGCGGTGGCAGGCCCTCCACCATCGTAATGAGGCCCTAAGTAATTTGTCCAGAAGCGCAAGATGTTGAGCTGACGCCGAGACTGGAACCTGGTTTCCCAGTTCGAAAGTTAGCAGCTCTGGCTGTAACACCATATACTTTCTCTATGCTCTGTAATTGAACTTCTTTATGGGATGTTTGTTTTAGGGACCTTATCTAGCGGTCCTCTTCCCTGCTAAACAATCAATTGGTGTCCACATACACACAAAGAGTTAGACACACACTCAGTCATACATAGACACTACACTGTCACGCATATCAGGTCCAGTCAGCCCTGGCACTGTTGCATGTTACTCTGTTGCATGCTGGGTTGTGTTGCCTCTGACCTTTTTGCAGCACGGCGCGTGATACCAGGCTCTGAACTGTGACTTGCAGAGGTTGAAAGAGCAGTATCAGCTCTGGTGTCGCACTCTGTGTTCTAGTCCAGTAGACAGTGACGGCTGGCATGTACCGAGGGTGGAGGGTGGGGAGCACAACAGAAAAAAAATAATGAAGACAATAAACATAACTTCCTTACTTGCAGCACAACGTCCTCTTCCCTCAGGTGTCCTCCAGGAAGCTCCTGATGGCCAATGCAGGAAACTGCACTAACCAATCCTGGTGCAGCTTTCACAGCATGAAAACAGCACCAGGATTGGATAGAGCAAGCTCTCCCTGCGCTCCTAAGAGCACTGGAGGCCTGCGCTTTCTCTAACCTAGATGTCTAAGACAGCTAGGTTATAGAACTTTAAAATGCGCATTTCTGACTCGCCATCCCAAGATGGCCGGCCAAATAGACATGCGCATTTTAAAGCGCACAGCTCTCTGCTGCTGCCTCTCGGCAGCACTGGCCCCGCCCCGTCCTGACACTTAACTCAGGACGGGTTGCTGAAAAAGAAAACGGTAATAAATAAACTTTATTACCGTTTTATTTTTCAGCTCTGGGGCTGGTGGGGGGACGCTCTCCCGCTCAAATGGAGATGCCGCCTCTGCCATTAAAGGGAAGACAGCCTGCCATACACCTGAGATAAGGAGGCAGTTACCTTCACATGGGCCAGTTGTGGCACAGCTGAGCTGCGTGTTTTTTTTTTTTGCGGTTTCTTATAGCACAAACTCAACGGAAAGCTATTGGAGCGCTTTACATGAGCCACCAGTTGCCTTACAGACAGAAACATTCATTTTTAGGCACAAAATCAAAGGATGTTGAGCCTCGCGCCAAGACTCGTACCCGGTTACCCAGTTTTAAAGTCAGTCGCTCTGGTTCTTATGCCAAATCCTCTCTCCTTGTACATGTCATGCATGAACCTACCCTTGAATTTAAAAAACAGCAGACACATAATCATAGCTGAGAGCACTCACCGGATGCGCATGGCAAGTGATTGTCAGCTTATCTCTGGATTAAAAGATGCCGTCACATGTGCAAAACAGATATCCTAGAAGTCCATCCAAGCAGTGACCCCTCCCAAGGCCCTTCGCACATCCAAACACTAGCAAACACAAAGTTATGGGCGGATCGCAGCGCTCAAACCCAGCCCACAGAATCGACTCATCCCAGCCTTGACTCTGCCTCCTGCCCTCCCCCACTGTCTATGCTCCTAGTACCAGCGGCGGCTCCTCCGCTAAGTTGGAGGAGCGTCGCCCCACTGCTCGCAGAGCAGAAAAAAAAGAGAAAAAAATGATAATAACCTCGTTATTATCATTTTATTTTTCTTTGCTACGGGGCTGGGTTAGGATGGGGCTGGTCTAGGGTCACAGGGGGAGGAGGGGTTTGCACGCTCCAAGTCATGCGCACTTTGCATCTTCCCCTCCAGGCTGTAATCTTCAACCTGGTGAAGAACATGCACAGGCTCCCTGTATCCGTCTGAGCGCTGAACCACGGAACTCAGACCAATCAGAACGCTGCATTGCAGCATTGTGATTGGCTATGGGGAGCCTGGGTGCTTCCTGATTTTAAATTCAATAAGTTTTTATTGGTTGTCCAATATACATTGACAAAAGCGAAAATATAAGAGAACATATATATAATGCACAAAAGAATAAGATAAATACAAAGCAAAAAGATAATGTACAAAAAGATACTTGTTCAGCGCAATACAATACACAGCAAACAATTTTACATAGCCAGAGTGTAATGAGAAAGGTGCCGTCTAAATCAAGTATAAATATCCCAAGGTCGGTTTCGCATTTCTATTTTCCCCTTGTGTACCTTTTTACATTTTTACATTACTGGGCTCGTGTGTTGGTAAGGGGGTCTTAAAGGAGATAGTGTTAGGGTTGCATCCCCCGGTAGTCGCAGTGAGTGGTTGTTTAATGATAGTAGTATTCGGGGGCTCACGGTGGTTTATATGATTCGAAGAAAATATCAAGAGAAAGCCAAAGATGTCTAACTGGGTTTTTCCATGGGGAGTTATGAAGCACAATATTGTCTGCCCCTCGAAGGTTGGCGATCCAGTTTCGCCAACAGTCAAAGGACTCCTTACTAGTATCCTTCCAGTTGGTAAGGATAATTTTGACAGCCGTTATTATAAGGATGTCAAGGAGTGCTTTGTCGTTTTCACTCAATAAGCCTGTTCTTGTGGGAGCGAACAGAAGTGACGGCAGGTCATTACAAGCCTCGAAGGGAAAGAGTTTAGATATGAATTTGAAGATCCTGTCCCAGTAGGATGTTACGCAGGGGCAGAGCAGTAGCAGGTGCTCTAGGTCACCTACTGCATTCTTACAGTTCCAACAGACATCATCATCTCGAAGTCTATGCTTGTGTAGGCGGGAGGGCGTCCAGAATACCCTGTGGAGGAGCCAGAACTTGGTTTGGGACAGTACCGGGCTAATTTTATTCTTAAATATCGAATTCCACGTCCAGGTCCAGTCAGAATCAGAGATCGGGGAGGTACAGTGTGAATTCCAAAAGGAAATAGTTTTCGCGTTGAGTGTAGAATGTTTGGGGCCTAGTAGACGATATATCCAAGAAACTTGGTGGCCTAGGGAGTTTAATCTTAAGAAATATTTTGGCAGGGAAGGCGGTGAGGTTGAAATTTTTGTTTTGGATATGGCAGTTTTTACTTTCAGGAAATAGTAGAATTCTATAGGTTCAAGGTGGTATGTATTTTGTAGTTCCTTAAAGGTCAGCGGGTGTGTGTCTGCATACAACTGGTGGAGAAAGAAAATTCCTTTCTTGATCCAGTTGTCGTTGTGTAAGGTGTGACCTCTGTACATCAAAGTGCGATTGTCCCATATAGATTCGAAACTGGAGTTCCTTACCCTAACCTCAAGTAATCTGTCTATCTTTAGCAGGGAGGATTTAGTCTGTTTGAAAATAATAGTACCAGAACACGTTAATCGGGCAAGGTTGGTGGTAAGAAGGGTAAGGGGGTGGATATTGAGGAGGAGAGATTTCTCCATTTCTAGCCATACTGGTGTATACTCTGATAACGGCGTAAGCCAGTGTGACCCTTGTTTTGCTGAAAAAGCCACCTGATATCGTTTAAAGTCTGGTAGATTGACACCTCCAAGAGATTCGGGAAGTTGGAGTTTTCTCATACTGATTCTTGCCTTCTTTCCCTTCCATAAGAAGGTCGTGAGAATGACTCTCAGTTTATGATGGAAATCATCCGATAAAGCAAGCGGCAGCATTGTAATTAAGTAGTTCACCAGAGGGGATACCATCATTTTTATTGTTTCAATTCTTCCCCACCAGGTTATGAATCTGGGTGACCTGATTTTGACCTTGCCAAGAAGAGCAGCAACGCGATGGAGAGACAGCAGCCATTTAAAAGGTGTTTTTTTAAATTTTTGAAAAAAGTTTTTTCAACCCCGTTCCCTGCCAGCCGTCACTGCCTAGTACACTACCAGGCCAAACAGTCAGCGCCCGAGGGAGAAAAAAATCCAAAGCACTGAAATAAGGCAACGTCCCACAGCTGACATAACTGCCCTGGCTTGAGCACCATGGGCGAGGGGAGCTCTCGCCCGAGTCTGCACAGTTACATGCCCACCCGGAAAACAACAATCTCCAGTCTATTTCAGTAAGAACAACCAGCCTATGTCTGAGCTCATCTTGCCTGCCCACCTGTCTTCTCCTTACTTCCCAGGGTTGGTGGGGCCACGCCCATCACGCTCGTGAACACTCTCCGCTGCTGCGTTTATCTGCTACAGATACCCACTCTCTGCCTTTTCCTACTTTTTTCTTAACTTATTTTCTTATCCACTTTGGCCTCAGTTTTTTGTGTATATTTCTATGGATATAACAGTCACAGAGGTTCTAAATCTAATTTTGCCAACAAATCACTCACTTTTTATTTGACTCACTCATTTCCCATCTACTTTCTTTGCTCAGTGTCACCACCTCAGCCACACCATCTTTCCTAACATGACCAACTCTCTGATCCATTCACACTCTTGCAGATTGTTTAAATTGATTTAGATGCTTTTCTCATGCAAGATCACTCTCCTATGCTGTTTGGTCCAATATTTATCAAACCGGATAAAATCCGACTCCACTGGCTTGCAATTTATCAGGCACTATAAAAAAAAACACCCAGCTGAGAGGTTACCCTGGATAATGGGGAATAACATGCAGATTTTGGTGTTTACTGCCCCAGAATTTGAATGTCGTGATAATTACTGGGAATCTTTCACCTCCATAAATTTTAGCAAGAGTGTGGTTTAGCTGGCAAACTATGCAAATATGTGTATTTCATGTTTCCCAGCCTCTCTGTCTCTTGCTTCATCTCTTTCAGAGCACACACCTAGCTTCCTTTCCAAACATCCTCTCTCTATACCAGCCTTTGCTTCCTTTTCTCAGTTAGGCAATCTCTGAAACTACCAGAACCAACATTTCTTTGAGTTCCTCCATCTTTAGCTTGGCCTCCTTTACTCTCTCTTACTCTTTCTCCAAATTTTGACATCTCTGTCACTGAACCTATAACAATGTCCTGCTTATCCTTACATTTCCAGAGTTACTCCCTCACTTTCTTTCTGTTTCTTAGATTATCTTTTCATTGCTGTGTTTTTCTCACCTTCAATGTATGTATCTCTCTCTCTCTGACCATCTATTTGCCTATATCGGCATCCCTTTCTCTAACTCTCATCTTGTGCATTTCTCTCTGTCTCTTCTGCATCATATGTGCCTCTCCCTACAACCTACTCCACTTCAGTATCTCTTCCATTCTTATTCGATAAGTCTTTAACAATCTATCCGTTACTCTGCATTTCTCTTAGAGTTCCACCTTCTAGCATATGAATGCTAGCCTGTGTCTGATGTGGAAACTATGTCTAGTGCCTGGACACTCTGCGCTACAAATAGCCATAACAATACACAAAAAAGCTTGAATTGAAAAAAAGAAGAAAAACCAAGGGGTCGATTCCGATTCGGGCCGGAAATTTCTCTGACCGAGCCGGACCCGGAGAGATTTCCGACCGAATCGGACCCGTGCAGTCCGACCGAACGAGTACGATGCGTCCGTATGTTATCGGACTCGAGTCGGTCGGACTCCCATTGAAGTCAATGGGAGCCGGTCGTACAACGCGTACGCGGGCTCCCATTGACTCAATGGGTGCGAGGCGGACAAGGGCGCCCCTACAGCGGGTGCGCGGCGAAGCGATTCGCGCCGTACACGCACAGGTAGGGGACCCATGGGTCCCCCTGTGTGCGACTCGCGCGGCTACGCGTACAGGGGGTCCGACACGGACCCCCAAAGTACGGCTCCGACAGCTCTTACGAGCCGGACGGGCGCGGCTCGGTCGGACTGCTCGCGGCGCGCATCGCACTTACCCGGCCGGGAAACGTCTCCATTGCGCGGTGCGAGTCGAGTCCGAGCGAGTCGGTCGGAGCGGTTCGAGCCGGGAGCGAGTCGGTCGGAGCGGTCGGGATGCCCGGACGAGTCGGTCGGCGATTTCGCATCGTACTCGCTCGGCCGGACCCGCGTACGGTTCGGTCGGGAAACAGGGCTCCGAATCGGATCCGGTAAAGCCGAATCCGATTCGGAGCCCTACCGGCCGAGATCGGAATCGGCCCCATAGTAGTGATAAACAGTACATTCAAAAGCTAAAGAGAAGGTAGGCATGCAACAGCAAGACAAAATATTTTAAAGTGAAATAGAGAAATTAAAAACAAGAATACAGTAAACGATTACACTTTACAGAATCAATTACGAAGGAGAAACTAAACTGCCTGCAAAAAATAAAAAAGTTCTCAGCAGTGCTTAATAAGGTAAGCAAGAGAAAAGAACAGGACAATGCAAGAGGAAATACAGCAACAAGCACAATATACTACCCAGGACTAACCAACAGTTGAGGAGTGGAAATAAATCAAAACCACCAAGGGACAATGAAGATTTGATCACAGAACCACAACCAAAAAGAGAGAAAAGCAGAAGACGGCATATCTTAACTGGTCATTCAAATACATACCTAAGAGCAAATTCAACAAATGAAAGACAGATTCAAGAGAAAGATTATGGAGAACCTACTTAGGAAGAAAAAGAAAGGGAAGCAAAAATAAAAGCAACTGATCAACAACCATTATACAGAAAGATTTATTGGAAAAATATCCCAAATAAAAAGAAAGAACAGAATGAAAACATTGACAAAAACTTGTCAAGGTCTGGAACAAAAGGGCAAGAAAATTATGAAACTTAGAAGCAGAAACTGTTTGCTCAGTTTTTGGTTAAAAGTAGAACCATACCTCAAACACTGATCCATATTTAGGGGAAGAAAGGTCGCGAGGAATATACTTTGAATATGCTGTAGATGCAGCTGGACAGAGTTATCCAATGGTCAATGGTAAACTAGTGGCATAGGAAATGTTAGTTCCAGAGACAACAGTGTGAAAGTTCAACCAACAATGGCTCTAAAAAGCCCACGGAATCAATAGACACCTGCTGCAATTTGCTATCTGAGGTTAGAAAGTATCCAAAATCGTATAATTTTTTATAGATAATACACAATGGGAAAAATCAAACAAAACTCGACTATTTTCCAAAAAGTAGACCTTAGTGAAGTAAGAAAAGTAAGTAAATTGCAGGAGCATTCACTTACATGTTTGTCTGATAAAGTTTGTGTCAGCACTTTCCATCACATCTGAATGATTTCTGTCCATCACACATGCATGCATAAGCTGATGTGTACACTACACCATGCAAATACTAAAGCCATTTCTTGAACAACTTTATGAAGCACTCCTGAATAGGTGTGTCACTAATTTAGACAGGTTAATTCTAGATATTCAATTTATGTATTTTGGTAGGCCGTAAGCCAATGCAAATGCAGACATGGAATGGAGAAGAGAAGCTGCAGAGAATTTCAGTGTTCATTCAATTGAGCCAGGATTCCAAAAGATATATAAGTTTTAAATACAATGTGCAGAAAATCGTACACTTATCTGTGTATGTTGTTGTCACATCAGGTACATACAACAAGCAAAAATAGATCGAAATAAGAAGGTTTAAGAGATTAAGGACAGATGGCTGTTTAAATTAGTACTGTATCTTGTAGCAGAAGATAGGTTTGATGTAAGGGACTTGTAAGTATAATGATTGTGAGTGACAAGCAGAAGGTCAACTTGTAAGTGTTTGGGAGCACAGCCTAGAGGCGAGGTGTTTCCCTATACTTTTCCCCTCTGGATCTTTATGATCATATGATGATCGACCTATCAAAATATCGGCATTAGGTTACCGAGCAAGTCAGTTATATTCTAAAGAACCATGGGGTTCATTACGATGGCGGGCGGACAAAGTCCGCCCGCCATCGCAAGGGAGCCAGGGACCGACCGCCGAAGTTGCGGCGGTCCCGCCATGTGCATTAGGATGCGCCCGCCACACTGACGGGCGCATCCTGGGCCTTTTACATTGCGGGTGGATCTGCTGGCTGCAGACCCACGCGCAATGTAAAAGGACTGTGCACAGCATTGACATGCACTACATGGCAGGCACCACGTGGTGCCTGCCACGTTGTGCATTGCATTGAGGGGGGTACCATAGGTACCCCCCATGTGCACCCCCCACCCCCCCCAACACTCTGGGGGCCCGCAACAGGCCCCCAACAGCAAAAAACGCATGCCTTTCCATGGCGGCAACGCCGCCATGGAAAGGCTGATCACCGCCAGCATCATAATATGGATGGCGGTGTCTTGCAGACACCGCCACCATATTATGCCCTTTTTCCACCCGGTCGACGAGTAGACCGGCGGCAAAGCGGCGGACGGTCTTTCCGTCCGCCGCGGACCCGCCAGCCATACTAATATGGCAGGGGGTCAATCTGGCATGGATGGCGGGCGGATCGCCCCCGCCGGGCCAGCGGTGGCTACCGCCGGCCCAGCGGGGGCTATCCGCCCGCCATCCTAATGGACCCCCATGTTACAGACAGAACATGGGATCTGCCTTCAATTTTCTGTTCGAATGTCGGATTTCTAATTTAAGCTACTCAGTTTGCCACATGTTAAATTTAGGTGTACACTTTAGGAACACTAGCTGCCAGTGGCATGTTGCAACAAAGACACAACAAGGAAGAAATCCTTGATACAAGCTTGACTAACATTTTTGCAAGGCACCAAAGAGTGTTTGTACCACAAGTAATGTAATTTCAAGTGTAAGCTGGAGAACTTGGGTCAGCCAGAAAAGCAAATTCAGGCACTGCAGGTGTGAACATGGAAATGTTGATGAACTTTTCTTAATTGATCCTGCAAATGTAGGAAGATATTTTCAAAGACGATTTCTGCTAATATTGTACTTTGTATTAAAAAACATCAACTGGAAATGTTGTGGATTCCACCTGAGAAAGGAGTATCAAGTAAGAAGAGGCCCACTCATTCACATGTTACTGTAATGAAGGATGCTTATACATTAGGAGAAGATTCTGAGGAAACTGTTGTGCATTGACAAAGGTAATAGGTCTCGCCTTTGGGACCTATTGGCTTTGCCACTGCCTTTTGGCCTTGCTGTACACCATTGGTAAAAAACCGAAATGTTTTTTGCCAGTGCTGTGTGGCATCAGCAAAAAAAGAAAACAATACTACTGGCATCTGCGTCATTCAGTGAGTGCGCGCATGCATGATGGCGTGTTCATGCGCATGTGTCACCAGACATGTGCGTGCCTTCTGAATGATGCGGGCACCATTTTATTCATTTTTTTATTTACTGATTCTAGGTGATACACTACACTTGTGCAGTAAATAAGAATCAATATTTACATTTGCTGTATCGCACATTTGTACAAGCTGAGCAGACAGGCAGCAAAGGGCTGACAGGCCCTCCAAAGAATATTAAAAAAAAAAAAATTATTAGAAGGACAGCATGGGGTGGGGGAACAATTGAGGCGCTGGTGGGGGATGAAGCAGTGGTGAGTGGGCAAGAGTATAAAATAAAAATAAAGCTGGGTGGATGGAAAAGGGATCAAGAAGGAGGGTAAAACCGGCACACGAAGGAGAGAGTGACATGGAGCATTCAGGGATTTGGAAGGGGGAGAAGCACACGAGGGAGTGTGAGAGAGAGAGAGAAAGAGAGCAACATACGAGGAAGAAAGAAGGAAAATGTGCACACAGTGCTTAACAAAAAGAAAAAAGTAGTTCCTTGAAAGTGAGCAGTGGAGGGATACAAGTCAGCCAATCAAAAGGATGGTAAAGAGGGTATATTCAATGGGCCAGACAAACACAAGAAGAAGAAGGCAAGCCAATGAATAAAAAACAGGCAAATTGGAATGACAATAAAGCCAACCAATGGTAAACAACTGGCTGGCTCTAAGCGCACTGTAAGTTTCTGGTATGGTCCACAAGAGACTTTCGCCTACAAACAACTAAAAGCTGTCTTTTAGTTGAGACCTAAAACATTGTTATATTCACATTGTATAGCGTCAAGCACCAGTATCTTGGCTTCGTAGCATATTCTCTACATTGATGCCATTGCACGCGAGTCTAGGAAGGCAATCAATCGAACTGGAGAAGCCACTGTTTTATGCTAATGACTGCCTGGTGATGCAAGTATTTCCCTGAGTCACCTCGCTTCATAAATCGGCCTCCCCACATTTGTGGAATATCAAAAAATCTCCTGCAATATGTGGCTCACTGTGTGATCATGTGCATGTAAAGTCCGAAGAACCACACTGGGAATTCAACTTTTTTACATTCTTCTCCTTTGTACCGGGGGGCATCCTTCTGCATCTACAACCCTAAATTCACCCTCTCCCAGCTTTCTGCTGAGTATTTTCACTTAGTCTGCCTCAGCTTCAACCCTCTACATACTCAACCCTGTTTCATCTTATCTATAAAAAGACACCTTTTCTACAACTGTCTGGTGAGAACTTTCCCTTTTTTATTCATTTATAAGCTTATTTTTGTATTTGGAAAGCATGCAAATATCAAACTCAAAGTGTGCCCCGTGCAAGCCTTAAAGGCAATTGCTCACATTAGGGAGAAATGATGGCCTTGGAGCAGCGCAATTTAGACTCCACCCTTGCACGTCACAGAAATGCAATTATACATTCATATTTGACATTATATTCACTGTGTGCCTTAACTTCATTTACATGTGTGAAGCATTTAAACCCATTAGTGAAATTTAATCACTAAAGACTAGCGATTTAAAGACGTATGCCCTAATGTTCAGTTTAAACATGAAGGCATGTATTCTTTATTCCCGTTTTACACTTACACTTCAAGTTATATTTGCATTCATTTTGAAAGTTATATTACATATGTAAACACATACTTCTTTACTCATGTTTTGCATTTATTCTGAAAGCTAAATGTGCACATGTATAACCATGTATTTGAAATGCATATTAAATGCTCAGTTAAACTAACTCTACTACAGGCCTCATATGCAATAGATTTTGCTTTGCCAGCATGTTCTTTCTTTCTCTGGAGTCATGTTAGCTAGAGAAAGGCTCATTGTTTGTATTAGACTGCTGATAGAGAGGCCTGAAGGGAAAAACTTGGCAATGAACGTGGGGAATGGGACGGAGAGATGTTTCACAGCCTCAGTTCGATGTGCTGAATGTGCTGAGAAACTAAAGCCATGTTGCAGATGTACTTGAGTAATGATTTTGATTTGCTCCTGGTGGTGTGAATGGAGATAAGACGTTTTCTGGATCTCCTGTTACTTTTAAATTGGTGTTCTCGTAGACCGAGTCAGAGCAGATTCCCTTTTAGACATGGAGCGGTACGGACTTCTCTGTTTGCCCTATTCTTCAAGTGTGAAGCTTTATGCTAAATACTTATTTCCTTTTTCCTAAGACGTCTACTAAATTCTGATTATGCTGACATCTTCTATGCTCCTTAAACAGTGACCCTATTAGAGAATTCTATAAATGGCTTATGTTTAGAAGTGAGAAGGGAAGTTTCTTTATGTAACACCTGTTTACATTAATCTGTTTCTTTGTTGGGGTGGCTATCACAATTCTGTATGTTATTCTATTGTGACTTAACCTACTGAGATATTTCATCTTATCTACTGCATTGCTGTACGTATTGAACTTACTTTTGGTTTGCATATACACTGGATTGATTGGTAATCCAAATTCAAACCCTTTAAATATATTTGGCGACTCTTAGTCCTTATTGTGGAGTCACATTGGCTTCACAAATCAGAAATGTATTATTAATGTCTACTCCCTTTCAATGCTTCACGTCAACCACCAAAGGTCCATACGGCCAGTGGGGGAAAAACTTTGATGATGTGACTAAGAGATTATGTCGTAAGGCCCAGTGCTCTTTCAAACTTAATGTAAAGGCAACTTGTGTGTGCTTTTAAAGGTTTACAGAAACAGGAAAGTCAGTGGTAGACAATCATGTAGCTACCAGTGGTGAAACATGTGCAGGAGCACCATGGCCAACAGGCCATAGGGGCCCACTGAATCCTGTTTCTAATTGTATTACTAGCCAAGGAGCTTTCAGGTAGCATATTTGCCTTGCTTGCACCTGGGCCACACTTGCTTTGGGATTGTTGATAGAAAGAAATTTCAATGGCATAGAATGCTAAACTTGGGTAGTAATTACAGATAAAGTTCTGCAACCCGGCCTAGCTCAGCAAAAGTGTGGAGCAAATCACAAGGTTGGCATCTTGGGAGCGCAGAGATCTAGTAGGAATGTGGTGTACAAAAAGCTTACAAAGATAGAAAAGTTAAGTTACATACACAGTTTTGTGGCTGAGGAGCCGAGCTTTGAAGAGGCATCTTTTGTGAATAGGTAACCAGCATAAAGAGACCAGAAGAGCTAAGATCAGGGGACAGATTTACACAATTATAGAGCAGTAGAGCGCAGCAAACAAAGTTTCTTCTCTGTGATGTAGAGAGCAGTGCAAAGCTATATCTACTTAATACGGCCTGCTGCTGCTGCTTTCTTCCCCTGCGCTGTTGCTCAAACAGGCTGCCTAGCACTACACACACTTCTTTGCATCATATTGCTAAGATGTATGAGATGTTTATCAGAGATTTTGTACTAGAAGGGTTCCCTTCCCATACAAAATCTGATGCCATGACAAACCTAAAACAAGCATTGGCATAGCCAATAGGTCTCGCCTTTGGGACCTTATAAGTATTTAGTTATGCAGCAGGTCCCAAAGGCGAGACCTATTGGCTATGCCAATGCTTGTTTTCTTTGTTTACTGATCCATTTTGGAGCATAAATAAATGATTTTATAAAAATGGTACCTGCATCATTTCTTAGGCGTACATAAATGATTTTAAAAAAAAGGTGGGGGGCGTGGCCAAGACCTCAATGGAGTAGGACGTGTGAAGCTCGCGCTCCGTCCTCCGGGGGTCGAATAGGCCGTTTTCTAGCTATCAGAAGCGCGGGGGGTCATCAGAGCCCCTTACCTGATATCTTGTGCCTTGTTGGTGCCGGCGGCTGGACGTGGGGGCTCGGGAGCCTGGGTCTCCTCCGAGATGATGACTCCGGAGCGCTGACGGAGTCCTGGCCGCCATCTTGTTGAGGTCCGGACCGGGCCTTCTTGCGGCGGGCCTGGGCCCCTGGCGGTGAAAGCGGTGAAGGCGAGGAAACCGCGGAGGTGTGAGGCCCACCCCCGCTGTGCGCAGCGAGAGACGAGCTCCCCTGCTGAGTGAGGAGGGCCCGGGGGCTTGGGGGAGCCCCGGCGAGGAGGCCTTCGCGCTGCCCGGGAGAAGCATCAGCCTGCGGCCCAGAGGTAGGCTCCGGTCGCCCACCGGATCGGGTGGGGGGCGACAGCAGTGATAGGGGAGAGCGGCGAAACCCCGGGGGGAAGAGGCGGTAATCCAGTGGGGCGTCCTGAGG
The DNA here is from genome assembly GCA_963921515.1 of Calotriton arnoldi. Lineage (NCBI taxonomy): Eukaryota > Metazoa > Chordata > Amphibia > Caudata > Salamandridae > Calotriton > Calotriton arnoldi. The sequence goes on from CAWUFW010023360.1 coordinate 22,616, forward strand.
GGAGTGTCCACCCCTGCAGAGACTGCTCGTGAAGCCGGGACCCCCCCGATTCCGCATCCCCCGGAGCCGGTTGGCGCCAAGTCAGGAAGCCCTCCCCTGGAGCTCGGAGGAGGCACAGACGCCGTAGAGGACCGCCACTGGCACGAGAGTCTGGCTGGCTATTCTTTAGGGAAGTGTCGGAGCGACGCATTGCGAAAGGAGAGGAGCTGGAGGCCTGATCTCTGTGGACTGCTTGGGGCCCCTTGGCTCGGAGGTTTACCAGGCGCACTGTTGCTGACTCTCCCGACTCGTCTGGCTCTGGCGCCCCCGGAGCCGAGGCTGGGAGCGAGTGGGCGGGCTGGGCCCTGAGTTGGGGGGGGGACTATGCTGATGTGGACCCCTGGTGTGTAGGTGGCCCCCTACCCCGGAAGAGTATCACTGCTGCAAGACGCTGCCTGGGCCCTGAGGGAATCTAGTTTGGATCGCCGGGGTCCGCTGGGGTGTGGCCCTGGCGAGTGCCGGGGGGCACGGCGAGCGAGCGGACGACACACCTGGGAGACCCGCGGCTGGGAAGTGAGAGACCTGGGAGGCTGTTGGCGGCCGGGAGAGCGGGCGATCAGGAGGCCGGACCCGCCATCTTGTGAGGCGGCGCGGCTGTGCCCGAAAGGCCGAGTGACGCCGATGGAAGAAACAAGCGCCCGCAATTGGCAATCTGCAAATCCCGCATAGAGGAGTCACTGCGCCGGAAGGGTGAGGACTGAGTTCCCCGGTACGCCGGAGCCCGGCGGCGACGCACATCGCTTGGGGGCCGTGTGTCTGGAGACAGATACATGAGAGCTGCGGAGGGACCTGCGAGAAGCGGCGACAGCCTGCGACACCGGGGGAGTCAGGCGGAGGCGGCCTGCTGGTGGACGGCCGGAGCGGCTGCAGCCCGGGAGAGACATCGGACTCCCAGAAGGTGAGGAGCGGGGGGTGTAGATCCCGGGGGGAGAACGTGACAATGCTGGGAGGAGTGTAAAGCCCCCGGGATCATAGAAAACCCCAGGGAAGCAAAGGTTGGCCTGTTCGCCCGACCACAAACGAGGAGGTGCAGCTGTCATAGGCAGTGAGCCATAGCGCACAAGAGGGCACTCGAGGCCATAAGGGACGAGAAGCTTTGGCCTGATAGACCGGGTCTTGCATCAAGCTGGGAGCGGGGGAGAAGGCCGTGCTTCTGGGAATGGCCTCCCACCCCATGTAATCGCCCTGGTGAGCCAGCGCCCCACAGCCTACGATAACGCCCTACTGAAGCAGGGGTGAGAGAGGAGTCCAGGAGGGAGAGGGCAACAGCAGAAAGAACGGGTTATTGTGAGCCTGGGAGCCCTCATGGAACAACCCCCAAACTAACCACTAAATTTGTAAAGGAGCCTGGATGGGGGTGTGGATCGGGTGGCGCCCTGTTGAAGAGAGCGGGCCGGAGTGAATGCTATCCGGCAGCATATAGCTCCTGAGGGAACCCTGCGGCTTACCCAGGGGCTGGAAAGGGAACTGGTACTGGGCTGCACGGCGATACCGGCGACGACCGCACTGAGACAGATATCAACAGCATGACCAGGCCTCGTACGGGGAAGTCTGTAGCGACCCCCGCCACCAAGGACACATCGGTCAAGGATTTGTGGCACAAACGCGCCCCATCGCCTTTACCAGAGGCCTCTGACATGGCGTCCGCCCTGAAAGACCCTGACCACGATACTATCACACAGGCGGTGCTGGCCACTTTTCTGCAAGAGATAAAATCGGAGATTTCCTCCCTTAAGACGGAGGTCAAAACGTACTTGACGGATGTACGAAGAGATATTACCGAAATTGGAAATCGGGTGGATGATATGGAGCGCACCATAGACTCTCGCACAGAGGACCTGGAAGATATCCGTCGCAGAGTCCAGGCACTAGAAGAACAGAACGTAGAGCTCCAGATCAAACAGGAAGATTTAGAAAATCGGAGCCGCCGGAACAACGTCCGCATCCGGGGGGTGCCACGGGGGGCGGAAGGAACGGACATACTCACATACGTAGCGGACCTGCTCCAGGCCATCCGAGGTGATGAGGATATCTCCCCCCCGACGCTAGATCGGGCCCATCGAGTGGCTCCCCCACGAGGTAACCCCATCCTGGTCCCTGACATCCTGACCAGAGTCCACTTCTATGCCGAAAAAGAGGCAATCCTCCGGGCCTCCAGGGCGCACGAGAAGCTGGAATACGGGGGCCATACAATCCAGATCTTTCAGGACCTCTCGCCCATCACTCTGCGCCGCCGTAGGGACTTCCGTCCAGTGACGGCCAAACTGAAAGCGTCCAACATTAAATATCAATGGGGACACCCTTTCGCTATAATTTTCCAATGGGAGGGACGGCGTCGATCCATACGCTCATTGCGGGAGGCACTCCGTCTGCTACACCTTTCACGGGACTCACGGCCATCCTCGCCCTCCCCGCTGACTCGGCCTCCCAGGTATCACTGCGCCCGGAGTGGTCCAAGGTACAACGCCACGGCTCGGGATCATCGGTAGCCCACTCGGCTTCTAGCCAAGCTAAGCAAGACATTATACGCCACCTGAAAGCTCTAGAAGAACCCCAGCCGATGTCAGAGAAGAGGTCTGGCCAAGCGCTCCCATCGACCGAGGGCCCAGGAAGTGGAGAATGAACTGTGCTCACCACCTGTACACCGCGCCCTGCTGCGTGGGCCTATTGATCACGCATACATTCCTACTCTGGAGGACAAAACATGCCCCCGAGCTGCGACAACCCGGGTCTACTTATACCAGGGGCAATGGAGGAAACATCTACGCACTGTGCACGGGAATTTCTTTGAAGATGGCCCCTGGGGTCCTTGTGACCCAAGGGGAACACACAGCCTGAACTGGCCTCTCAAGGCAGGACAGACCCCCAAATGCTACTACAGTCATAGACGAACAGTGGTCACATTCACTATGATTTAAACGACCGGCTTTCCTGGACTAGCAAACTGGAGGCGGCGAGACATCTCCCATCAGTAGATCACAATGTTATGAGTTACCATGTTATAGTTTGTTATTACAGGACCCTATCCATTGAGGGATGCTTAGTATAGAAAATAGGTCCACTGAAACCCACTCTATTGGGGCTTGTCTTCATTGAATGTCCCGCCCCGACCCATAGTTCAACACTGGGTAAACACTTGTGCCTGCCCCCCTTGACAGCCTTTCAAAGACATTGACAGCAACAACGACGTACTGTTGATAGATATATTAAATCCGTCATTTCTCTCACCATTGGGAGGGCTCGCGGGCGATCGATCTGCTAGCGGGGGATTGAGATATAACAAAAGTAACACTGTATAGATCTCATCCTAAATCCGGCTGCCCATGGGACCACAGGCCCCCGCACTACTCGGCAGAGGAAGGTCTCGCACACCTATTGGGAAGTGGGGGGCAATCAGTTGTAGAAAGGGGGGGTGGAGATCTAGATCACCTTCCAGGTCATCCTATAGCCTAGGTGAAGGGGGCCTTCATGAGTCGACCCTCCTGACACAGACCTACCACCGACTAGCTTTTACACTACTAGACAACACGCCTAGATCAGGCCGGTACTTGGCTTTAAGGCCACCTATCGGCGTTCGCTACATCGTGACAGGCCTACCGGGCTCTACTGAGACCTGTTCCTATACGGCCCATATACTCGATATCCCAGGCTACAACCTTGCCTAACTACACTGATACCCACATACAATTGGACCCGGGACACGAGAGCCCCCAGCGTCCCAGGGTAGGGGCTCACTCCCCTGATATAATATGAGAAGAACACCTGGATAGGTTCCCCAACCTCACAACCACAGTTAACAGAACAGATGGCTCCCCGGGGGACGGTAGCCGCCCCGGCTGTCAGGTACCACGTCCCCCCCACCATGTCCTTAGTCCAAATGAGGAGTGACTTCCTCAGAGCCGCCCTGGTTCACACCAATGGGCCGCTCCAGGACCGGACAGGTTCTTTATGGCCCAGTTGGCCATTATGTTGCTGGTTAATTTTTATTATTTGGTTTTTCTGTCTCCTGTCCTCTCAAATTTCTCTTTCTCTACTCGCACAGGCCTGGGAGGACCTGGGCATGCATGCGGGACTCCACCCTGATTTGCTGGTCGGACTGTTGGGGACAGGCTTGGGTGCCGGGTGTCTATCTAAGAGGAGGGGATGGTGGATGAGTGCTACGCTCCCTGCCGAAAGGTGTCCACTTAGCGAGAGAGGGCCTCGGGATGGGGGCAGGAGGCAAAGAGATGGCATTGTCGGATCGTGCTCCATCCTACTGGACCAATGGCACAACTTAAATGCATGACCCTAAATGTTAGGGGCCTGAATTCCCGAACAAGCGAAGACAAATCTGGAGGTATCTCCTCCTACGCGACCCTGATATTATCTTCCTACAAGAGACCCACCTCCTCTCGGCGGATGTTTCGCGTATGTCACACCCTAGATATCCGGTACAGGTATGGGCCCATGCATCAACTAAGACTGCGGGGGTAGCAATCCTTTTCAAAGCCGGCACCCCAATAACAATCAGCCGTACTACACGCGATAGAGAAGGTCGGTATCTTAAGACGGCAATATTAGCTCGGGGCAACCCCCTGTTGCTAGTTAATATATACGCTCCTAATCAAGCGCAAGATAGCTTTCTCAGAGATCTCCTCCGCTCACAAATATCCCAGGAGGATGGACCCGCCATCATTGGAGGCGACTTTAATTTAGTATGGGACCCGGGCTTAGATCGCACCGCTTCCTCATATCAAGGTACCGGAGCTATGTCCGCGACACTTAAGCACGACATACAGGCTCTTGGTCTAGTAGATGCATGGCGATACAGAGAACCGGACACGCGGGACTACTCCTTTTATTCCCATGTACATCGATCTTACTCCCGCATTGACTACTTTTTTATTTCCCAGACACTTACAAGAGCCTTGGACTCGGCGGACATCTCAGATATATCGGTTTCTGATCACGCCCACGTGGAGATAACCCTGGCGGGACTGGGCAGACCCTCGGGCTCCACTCCACGATGGCGTCTTCCTCCTCGGGTCCTGCGGGATCCGGTGGACGTAGACGAAATAAAACAAGCCATACTATCTTATTTCATTCATAATGACCTACCGGACACCCCGATTTCTCTCCTATGGGACGCCTTCAAAGCTACCATTAGGGGCACTATCACCTCTATTTCTATAGCTCGACGAAGGGAGGCTAGACTGGTAGAGGACAACCTCGGTCGAGACATTAAAGCGCTAGAGCGGCAAACTCACATAACGCCCTCTTTAATTGCGAAGAAAAAACTCGCATCACTCCGGGGACAACTAAAGGCCCTAAGGGTAAATAAGGCAGAACACTCCCTTCTCGCCCTAAAGCAAAAATTCTATGGGGGGGGCAACAAAGTGGGCTCCATGCTGGCACATCGCCTCCGCCTTCAGATATCCCGTAACCACATTGCCAAAATCACTTTGCCGGGCGGGGGGTGGGCCATCGAGGAAAGTGCCAAACAAAAGGAATTCCTCGAGTTCTTTTCTGATCTATACGGGGCTGCGGACACCTGTGTGGACCGGATAGAACCCTTCCTGGACGAGAGCCCCTGGCCACCTCTGGACACCCACCACCAGCAGCAGCTAGAGGAGCGCATCTCAGCGGAAGAGCTACTACACGCTCTAAACAGTATGCCTTCGGGGAAGTCACCCGGCCCTGATGGCCTGACGCTGGCCTTCTACCGCCTCTTTCTCCCAGAACTTCAAGCGCCTCTGCTACGCCTTTTAACTCGTTTACTGATACCGGAGCTGTGACACCGACAATGGCTGAGGCGGAGATTGTTCTCATTCCAAAGCCCGGAAAGATCATACTGCATGCGCATCGTTCCGCCCGATCTCGCTCCTAAATGTCGACGCCAAGCTCTATACTAAAATCCTATCTCGTCGTCTGGCTCCTCTCCTCCCGAGTTTAATTGAACCTGATCAAGTAGGCTTCATACAAGAACGACAGGGAGCGGATAACCTACGGAGAATAGCCCATCTAATACAAAAGGTCCAACATCAAGACATGCCTGCCTTCTTACTCTCCCTCGACGCCGAGAAGGCCTTTGACCGGGTCGATTGGTCATTCCTTCGGGCGGTTCTCCGCCGCATAGGACTAGGACCTCTCATGATAAAACGCATCATGGCACCGTATGCGGACCCCAAAGCGCGGATCCGGGTGAATGGAATTTTGACCTCTTCTTTTTCCATCCAAAGGGGCACTCGTCAGGGCTGCCCATTATCACCCCTGCTCTTCGCGCTCGCCGTGGAACCCCTGGCGATTGCTATCCGACGATCAGAGGATGTTAAAGGAGTCCGCATGGGCGGGGTGGACCATAAGATCGCCCTCTTCGCGGATGACCTACTGTTGACACTCACGGAGCCTGCGACCTCTCTTCCGGCGCTCATTGACACCCTTTCCCACTTTGAGTTAGTATCGGGGCTCAAGGTTAATCTTACCAAATCGCGGGCACTTAATCTTACTCTTCCCCCCAGCAGTTAGACGAACTCCAGGCAGTCAACCCTTTCCAATGGGCCTCAAAATCCATACGCTATCTGGGGATCAATATCACAGCTAATCTGGACACTTGGACGCAGGCTAACTGGCCTGCCTGTAGAACTACTGTACGAGAGGATCTCCGCCGATGGAAAGCGTTACCCCTCTCTTGGCTAGGACGCCTTAACGCAGTGAAAATGTCCATACTCTCAAAGGTCCTATACATATTTCAGGCGCTCCCGACGCCAATCCCACATAGAGACATCCTGGGCCTTCAGAGAGAAGTGGTCAACTTCATATGGGGAGGAGGACGACCGCGGCTGTCTACCAAGGTTCTGATGCTACCGCGAGAACGTGGAGGCCTAGCATGCCCGGATTTCCTGGCATACTATTGGGCGTCGCACCTGAGGTATATATCGGAGTGGTCGGTGCGGGCAAGTGAAAAACACTGGTTTCACATGGACCGAGCAGTGGCCTGTCGCCCGTTGTGGGACCTAGCTTGGCTAAAAAGAGCGCTCGACATCCCAGTGCTTATATTGCCACGCCCACACGCACGGTATTAGAAATATGGGATAGAATAGCGATACACCGGGGCCTTGCATCGTTCCCCTCTCCCTCACTCCGGTGGCACTCAACGCAGACTTTCCCCCAGCCTCCAGCATAAACTCGTTTCGAGGATGGGAAACAGGGGAGTGTCGCATCATTGAACAACTCTTCGAGAACGGGATGTTCAAGTCGTTTGAACAGTGTCGGGCGGATTTTAATCTCCCAGTGACTGCTCGGCTAGAATACTTCCAGGTCCGCCATTGGCTTCGGGCCCCATCCAGTAGGGAGGGAGCCACGCGACAGCTGACAGCATTTGAACTTCTGGTTAGGGCGTTCGATGGGTCTAAAGGCCTAATCTCTCGGACCTATAAGGTCCTTCAACAATCTCAGGAGGTCACGCCTCACACCTACCAGTGCCAGTGGCAGAGAGACATTGGGAGCGAGATTCTTCCTGACCGGTGGGCTCAGCTCTGGAGGGATATCCGGCGCATACTGCGAAGTATGCCACAACAAGAATCAGCATACAAACTTATGACACGCTGGTACTATACTCCTCTTAGGCTGCAGAGAATGTTCCCTGGAGCTACCCCTAACTGTTGGCGTTGCTTGGCGGCTCAGGGATCCTTCATTCACATCTGGTGGGAGTGCCCGCTTATTATTTTATATTGGTCGGAGGTGCAACAGCACATTAGGGCAGTGGTAGGGTTCCCCTCCCCAACGATCCGGAGATTTTCATTTTGGGCCTTCGCCCGACCACACTCAAAGCCATGACACATATGGCCTGGCGCTTGATATTCCAGATGTTTACGGCAGCGAAACAAGTTATCGCAGCCCACTGGAAACAGGCCCACACGCCCTCCACAACTTTGTGGTTTACGAGACTTTGGCAGGTCATGGCAATGGAACTCCTTACCCACCGACTGACACACACAGATGCCAAATTTCAGCGCACTTGGCAGCCCTTGATCCAATACCTGACCCGGCTGGAGCACACTAGAACTATGCCTCCGCGGCTTCGCGCCCTTCAACTCTTTGACGACCCAGTTCTCCCCAGAAGGGATACCGACGAATTGGATACAGCCTAAGCGCACAACAGCCATATAAGCCCTCCCGATGCTTGGTGCCCGTGGGCAGGTCCCCACCCGACCGAGAACTGACCCAGCATGCCTCCGGGTTCCTCTTCCATGCGGGTCCTTTGACCGGTGAGATGTCAGCCCTCTGACTACCACTTTCGGCCTCTTTTTCTATCATCTATTTTCCTCTCTTTTCTAAGTTTATTTGTTTTTTCTCCTGATCAATCTTTATTGCAAAGCCGACGAACCAGCATGTCCAGCTGCCCATATACCATCTTGTTGCATGAGATGCGACCATCTAACGACACTCTCTCCCTTCGCTTATGGGTGGCAACGACACACAGCGCGCAAAAAGGCAGCAAACCCAGGGATCTAAACATTGTGATAATGGTACAAAGGGTGAATTTGATATTACGACACTTGAGATATAATAGCGATAGCGTAGGAGAGCTAATAACCAATAACTGTCGAGAATTAAGTAATATTCGCATATGTTTCTTACCTCACTATCTATCACTCTCCTGTACGCGGCCGGCCCAATGTGGTTGTAGGCGGCTTGCTGTGTTTTCCTTACCCAGTCGTAAGAGTTACTGCCTCGATAATTTGCACTGCCGGCCCTGCTGGGGATGTAGGCGGAATGCAGTGGAGAGGGACTTTATTTTTTTTAATAAAGTTGTTTTTAAAAAAAAAAAAAAAAAAAAAAAAAAAGGTGTCTGCATCATTTCTTAGCCGTGCGTGCGTAGTGACACCTGCATAAGCACGTTATCATGTGTGCAGTGTGCCCACCTACAAAATGACACAGCCAACAGCAGTGGGTTGCGTCAGCGTGTCTATTTCTTTTGCTCGATGTTACACAGTAGCGACAAAAAAATGCTTGTTTTGTTATGTGCATTGCAAACACACATAAATCTATTTATCACACAATTGGTATTTAGATTAGACATATGTGCGGCCTTTCTTGCATTTTTTTAATTCCTCACAAGCAGTTAATGTGCATTGTACTATCACTCATTCACTCATTAGTCTGTTCATGGGGTTTTATGATGACGTGGCTTTAACTGAAGAGAATTAAGCCCTGCAGTGGTTCGGGTTGATTCTGCTGCACAGAAATGAGGAGTTGTTTCGTGAAGTACTTCCCAACAATTATAAAAATGACAAGGTTGTTTGCATTATTATTATACACTCGGGGAATGCGGAACCGCCTTAATTTTAAGCAATTAGCCTATTACCATATGTGTGGTGATACTGTTTCCAACTTTGTCATAATGCCTCGCAAATGCTTGTTGAGCTGCCTATGGCTTAGCTCTAATGGTGATTCACACCACTTGCTGAATGTTGCATTTTGATGTTTCCGAGGTTATCAGGTCACTTTTATTTTTGCAAAGATTTTCAAACAGCATGTATTATTAAATGATTCAAAGTCTTTACAACCTCCAGAGTCAAAAGCTACCCATCTCAGCTCTGAGCTTCCTGTTAAAATTGCCTTGTTTGTTCCACAGGGGGCATGCGTGTGTTTGTTACAGTTCTCTATCAATACTGTATGCACTGTGTGCCAGACGTAAGTCATTGCTGATAGCACGGGGTTGGAGGAAGTCACATGTCTCTTAAAAATGAACATTTGGGAATACCTTAATGATGCCAGATGGACCTGCATTAGTGGTCAGATTTAAAAAAAAAAACTTTAGCGTGTGGTGATGTGCATAATGAAAGGCTTACAACGCGCTCTATGTAGGTGTACACTTTTCAAAACCACTTACTCAAATATGTTTGAACTTTGAAGTAGAATGCGCCCCGTGCCCAGTTGTGAGTGTAGTTGTGTTATTCCACTCATTGGCGAGTGCTGAGGCATGGTGCTGCGAGTGCCCATTCTTCCATTTTGGCTGATTCTACAACAAGCGCATTTGTTTACATTTCACACGCATTCACTGTGGGGTTGGAACCTCTAAATGTTGTCCTTCGGCTCGCCCCTTACTGAAACCATAACATTGTGCTTTTTTTCTGCCAAGACGTGGTAGCACAATTATTTAAGTAATTCTGAGATGTTATACTGTTACACCATGAGCGAAGAATAAAAACAAGCGGAGTACGGCGAGCTGTGCAGAACAAAAGAAATGCGAGGCCGACATTGTGAAAGTGAAAGCTGGGCATGGCATTTGTTAAGCAGGAGGAGGAGAGAGGAGGGGCCTGCAGCCTGTTTCCCTTGCGGGAGCGAGCAGGAACCATCTGTTAATTACAAACAGATGGTTTGAAAGCTCGCTCCCGCAAGGCAATCGCCAATCGTGCACGCGTTGCCATTGACAGCAATGCAATGCGTGCACGTTTTTGCCTGCAAAACTGAATCGATTTCTAAAGGTCTTTTCCTACGCAGCGCATGCGCGCTGCGTAGTCGAGACCTAAACATATCACATATTGTATGTGGACTGTACAGTGCAGCACACATGAAATAAACATATTTCTCCAACTTCTCACTTGCCTCAAGCAGGAGTTAGTTTTTGATGCAAAGACCTGCCTACATTTCAATAGATATGGCTTTGTGCTAAAAACCATGGGGTGTTGCACTGGAATGCCCATCTACCACCCATGGAATGCCCTACTGATGTAAAGAAGCACAAAGGAATATTTGTGCTAAAGAAGTGCACTGTTCCCGGGCAAAAAAGATTTGCACTGAAAAGTAAATACCGTATCAAGACTTTGCATCGATTTGCATAACTTTGCGGCAGAACAAAGTCTTGGTAAATCTGCCCACAATCTCTTCTGTTCAACCCTAAGATCAGGCGTGTTGCAGTGTTCTGAATGCGCTGACATCTGTCAAATAGAGAGCCAGACAGGCTAAGATATAAGGACTTACAATAATCTAAACAACTGTGGCGTCCAGTATCTCGGAAGACTGGCGGGGAGAGGGGGGCAGCGAGGGGTACAGGGGGTGATGGACAACACAGACAATAAAAAAAGACAACTTACCTACCGCATCAACTGATCGCCGCTTCGCGCTCGTCCAGGCTCCTCTTCTCTGCAACTACTGGCCAATCCTGACGGTGCTCTCATGCTGCTGATGGCAGCATGAAAGTAGTGTCAGTATTGGCCTGAGCGCCAATCGTTTGCCCTCCCAGTGATACTGGGAGCCTGTGCTGGCTCTCTCCAATCTGGCAACGCAGCTGGGTTGGTTAGAGCTTCACTGCACATGACAGTTTGGCCAGCCTGAACCTAGTTTATTATCATTTTATTTTTCGTGTCTAAGGCTCTTGGCAGGCTCCTGGCAGGGGGGCGACGCTCCTCCGCCATAGTAGAGAAGCCGCCGCTGCTTGATAGAATAAGCGGTTGAACAGCAGTCTTTATAAAACTGGTTGGAAGAAAATTGATAATTTTCTGCAACAATGTCCTTCCAACAAACCTGTGGCTGTGGACAACTCTAGGAAACATGTTAAGAAAGCATCACACCAGCTCAAGTGACTGTGAGCTGTGTATCTCTCTGTTCCCTCTCTCATTCTCTTTCTTTTCCTATCTTTCTCTCCCCCTTATCACTTCTCCGTCTGTCACTCCCCATCCCTCTGTTATTTCTCTTTCCCTCTCTATAACGCTCTGTTCTTCTTTTCATCTCTCTCTCTCTCTCGCTCTCTCCCTCCTTCCTTCTCGTTTTCTCCATCGTCCATCCATTTAAAGGACGAATGCATTATTCAGCTACATTTATTAAACACGAACTGTGAAAGATTGACTAAAATTGAGGGTTTCGCGATCAAGAATAGCCCTGTAATGGCTTCACTGTCGGCTCATCCTAACCTGCAAGAGAGGGAAGGAAAGAACTTGGGAGGGAATGTGAAAGAAAGAGGAGGAGAGAGCGAGAGTTGGAGAGAGAATGAGAGGTGGGGAAGTGAGAAGAGGAGGGATCGATCGATCGAGGAAGCGAGCAAGAGTTGGAGAGAGAATGAGAGGTGGGGAAGAGAGGAGGAGAGAGCGAGCGAGAGCTGGAGAGAGAATGAGAGATTGGGAAGAGAGGAGAAGAGAGAGATCGAGGAAGCCAGCGAGAGCTGGAGAGAGAATGAGAGATTGGGAAGAGAGAGGAGTAGAGAGCGAGAGCTGGAGAGAGAATGAGAGACTGTGGAGAGAGGAGGAGAGAGCGAGCGAGAGCTGGAGAGAGAATGAGAGACTGTGGAGAGGTCAGGAGAGAGTGAGCGAGAGCTGGAGAGAGAATGAGAGACTGTGGAGAGAGCGAGAGCTGGAGAGAGAATGAGAAACAGGGAAGAGAGGGGACGAGAGAGTGAGCGAGAGCTGAAGAGAGAATGAGAGACTGGGAAGAAAGAGGACGAGAGAGTGAGCGAGAGCTGAAGAGAGAATGAGAGACTGGGAAGAGAGAGGAGGGAGAGAATGAGAGCTGGAGAGAGAGTCAGAGGTGGGGAAGTGAGAAGATGAACACGATGAGTGAAGAGAAAGAAGAGAAGGAGGACGAAGAACGAGTGAGAGCGACAGAGTCGCACAAAGAGGGAGAAATAGAGAGGGGCAGATCGAGAGAAAAAGAGAGTGGTGGAACGAGAGAGGAGACAAGAGGAAGTAAAAGGAAAAGAGAGAGGATCAAAGCTATGCTACGAGGTAAAGAATTAAATTAGGGGGGGAAAAAGAAACAGGAAGAGAGGGCAGTTGGAAAGAAAGAAGACATAAAGGCGATGGGAAAGGAGACTTGGCATGAAGGGTAACGGGAGGAAGCGTGTTGAAGACAGTAGGAGAGAACATAGCGGTCGATGCGTAGACAACACGGGGCGCTGTAGAGGGAGAGAGAGAGAGGTGTAAGAGAGAGAGAGATGAGAGATCAAAAGGGAGGTCGAGAGAGAGAACATGAAATAGAGAGCGAGAGAAAGTATGATACTCGCCGAAAAGCGCTTCAACGCCTCGCCAGGGGTAGTAAGCGCTATATAAATACAATTACAATTAAGAGACTGAAAAGAGTGTGGGAGAGAGAATGAGAGAAGAACGTGAGAGAAAACGAAAGAGGGCAGCGAAAGAATAAGTATATTTATATCTGAATAAACACTGCGGGAATCTGAGAGCAACTGCCCGTCCTAGTTGCTGCTCTGCGTGGAATGACCACTGCAGGGAGGCAGCGCCGGCAGCATCTTGCAGTACCGCAGCCAGCCTGTGGGAGGCATCCTGATCACATTTCATGTGTGGACGTGCGCCGCTGATTCCGTTGCCTGTGAAAGATGTGCTCGACACAAACCTTCCAGTTCAACGTAGAATAAACCCCGCTCCTCACAACAGAGGGCACGCCCAGCTCGCCATGGCTACATAAGCTGCCGCAGTTCACACTACTACAAAAGCATGAAAATGACGTGCCTCGGATAACACTAGCCCTGCATTCCTAGGGCATGACAGCTCACACCAGCCTAGCATACACTTGACATGCCACAAATAACACTACCGTAGCATACACAGGACTTCTGTCACTTGACACTACCCTAGCAAACAAACAACAGGCCCACGACACCCTCACCCTACATTCATAAGACGTGAACTGGGTCAGACTGGCCTAGCATCTACAGTACATGCCCCACCTCACACTAGAACAACATATATAGCACATGCTGCATATCATACGGACACACTAAAGTATACGAACGAGTGATGCTTGAATTCATCTCAGCCACTGGTAATTAAATCCCAGTCTGTCGTTTATCTGCACACCAGGCCACGTTAGCGTGGACCCGGCCATATGCAAATCAGTCTTAACCCTGCTCCAATGGGAGCAGCCCAGCCCGAGCTGCCAGGTCAGGATGGACTGGGATGCAGCCCGGGTAATTACCAGTGGCTGAGATGATCCATCCATCCCTTTTAGTATACTTCAGTGCGTCATCCTGGCATAGCATGCTTAGGGCCTAAGATATATGAGGACAAAGGTCAAGAAGAGGCCGCTTCGGTCCTCGGGTAGCCTAGGCTACTGAATTATTTTTAGGCAGCATTAATCAGATAGCACAAGGTAGTATAGTCCAAGCGGGACTAATTACGCAATAGATGCTGGGACACAAAGTAGATATGGTATCACATTTATTAACGGCATAAATGGATAAACATAACTTAATTGCATAATAATAGTTCTGGTGCTCACACATAGAAGTGAAAGTGCGTGAAGTGAGGAGTGATTGTGACATTAAAAACTTTACATCGCATTGAAGACAACCATGTAAAAACTCCTAATTAATTAGTTACAATAATGGAGTTTTAAGGTGTGTAGATCGACGGCGTTTCGATCTTATGAATGTAAGATCATCATCAGGACAGAGCAAAGTGTGAACAAGTAGAATTTGAGCTGATCAGTCTCCTTGGAGCATCCTGAGTTCAAGGAATAAACAGGTCATGCGCGCAGGACGAGACCTGGTGAGTTTTCACGGCCAGGAGGGACCGCTGGCGGAGTAGACCCAGAAATTTAAGGGCTTAATTGCAGGTGGAAAAACGGGTCAATCTTTTTCAAGGGTGTCACGGACGTTAGTTCCGGAAGACAAGCAGGAGAATCAATCTTAGTAGGAGCCTGCTGGTGAAGAGCGACGGAGACCGCGAGTTGCAACTCGCGGTCTCCGTCGCTCTTCACCAGCAGGCTCCTACTAAGATTGATTCTCCTGCTTGTCTTCCGGAACTAACGTCCGTGACACCCTTGAAAAAGATTGACCCGTTTTTCCACCTGCAATTAAGCCCTTAAATTTCTGGGTCTACTCCGCCAGCGGTCCCCTCCTGGCCGTGAAAACTCACCAGGTCTCGTCCTGCGCGCATGACCTGTTTATTCCTTGAACTCAGGATGCTCCAAGGAGACTGATCAGCTCAAATTCTACTTGTTCACACTTGCTCTGTCCTGATGATGATCTTACATTCATAAGATCGAAACGCCGTCGACCTACACACCTTAAAACTCCATTATTGTAACTAATTAATTAGGAGTTTTTACATGGTTGTCTTCAATGCGATGTAAAGTTTTTAATGTCACAATCACTCCTCACTTCACGCACTTTCACTTCTATGTGTGAGCACCAGAACTATTATTATGCAATTAAGTTATGTTTATCCATTTATGCCGTTAATAAATGTGATACCATATCTACTTTGTGTCCCAGCATCTATTGCGTAATTAGTCCCGCTTGGACTATACTACCTTGTGCTATCTGATTAATGCTGCCTAAAAATAATTCAGTAGCCTAGGCTACCCGAGGACCGAGCTGCCTCTTCTTGACCTTTGTCCTTACCATATACGTAATCACCCCTGGTCTTAATACTGGGGTTCCCTTGTTGTTTAAATATATATATATATATATATATATATATATATATATATATATATATATATATATATATATATATATATATATATATATATATATATATATATAGGGCCTAAGATAGTCCTTGCTCTCTCTGGCTAGGCATACCAGAGACATGACCAGCCTCCTACTAACCAAGAACACATAGGCATTGGCAAACTCACACTATAGCGGCTCACTTTACAATTACAATTCCACTGGCCTAGCCCTACTTCGGACATACATCTTCTTATGTTAGTTCTCATACACAGGGCCTACCCCAGAAATTTCACCTTTCATTCTTAGGGCACTCCACAGCTTACATTAGAGTAGCATACACAGGGCGTGCTTCAGGCCACACTAGTCTAGCCTGAATAGGAAAAGCTGTGACTCACACTGGCCTTGCACACGTTGCCTTATACCGCATAGGACATGCCATGACTCACACTGGCCTAGCACACGTTGGCCTACACTGGACTAGCACAATTTGGCCTATACCGCATAGGACATGCCATAACTCACACTGGCCTAGCACACTTTGGCCTACACTGGAGTACCACACGTTGGCCTATACCGCATAGGACATGCCATAACTCACACTACCTAGCGCACATTGGCCTACACTGGACTAGCCCAAGTTGGCCTATACCGCATAGGACATGCCATAACTCACACTGGCCTAGCACACGTTGGCCTACACTGGACTAGCACACGTTGGCCTATACCGCATAGGACATGCCATAACTCACACTGGCCTAGCACACGTTGGCCTATACCGCATTGGACATGCCTTGCATAACTCACACTGGCCTAGTACACGTTGGCCTATACCGCATTGGACATGCCATGCATAACTCACACTGGCCTAGCACACGTTGGCCTATACCGCATTGGACATGCCATGCATAACTCACACTGGCCTAGCACACGTTGGCCTATACCGCATTGGACATGCCATGACTCACACTGGCCTAGCACACGTTGGCCTATACCGCATTGGACATGCCATGCATAACTCAAACTGGCCTAGCACACGTTGGCCTATACCGCATTGAACATGCCATGACTCACACTGGCCTAGCACACGTTGACCTATACCGCATTGTACATGCCATGACTCACACCAGACTAGCACATGTTGGCCTACACCGCATTGGACATGCCATGACTCACACCGGCCTAGCATACGTTGGCCTATATCACATTGCACATGCCATGACTCACACTGGCCTAGCATACATTGGACATCCACAGTTCACACAAGCCTAACATTGAAAGCAGCTATGGTCGCCCGTGACCTACATGGTTTTGTCTACTCTGGGAGCGGGGGAGGGATACACATCATCCCAAATGGAGACACTGTCGGTCAAAGGCTTGAGTCAAATATTGGGGAACAGAACTGTAGCTTCAGAGTAAGTGAGTGAGTAAGCTTGTCCTGTATGGAGTTTGTAAGGTATATCTTGAGACTACATGTTATTAAGCTAACGACTGGGAGAACCTTCACCCTCCCTGTCTGCTGGAAACCCCCTCCAAGATCACATGGAAACATGAGGCAGCAATGAATGGAGAATACATGTGTATTGAGTATCACAGGAGAAAGGACAGAGGGAGAGAGAGGGTTGAGCTAAAGTTTGTCATCTGGACTTCAGAAAGGAGGCAAGACCCACATTTCCAGAGAACAACACATCTCCACAGCATAGGAGTCACCCCCCACAGACATCGAGCCCCCTTGTGAGAGATCTTGAATCGTAACTCTAGGCTCCTGCTCTGGTTCCGCACTTCGATGCCCTCTAGCTAGACCAGTGCTTGCAAAATGCTGATATATACATGCAATCAGCCAGCCTGGAAGACATTCAAGGGACATAATACAACATTTTAAAGTGGGAGCAAATGCTTGTTGCATCCCGAGGCACTTTGGTTTTACAGAAGAGGCTGCAGACGCTTGTGTGGCCACTGTGAAATATAGATTGTACTGGTGCAAAATGTCTTCCATCGCGGTCCCAAGGAGGCGTTCCCCCATTTGCACTAGAGTGTGTCCTGCACAATATTAAAGATTTGGGTACCCCAACAAAGCTGTTGGGTCTTGATTATGTCATTGCACTGATTACAAGCCCTATAGGAGGTGGCGCTCAGTCACTGTGGCCCCCAAGGACACTCCTTGGGACGGGGCACAGGGGTCAAAGGAACCCTCCCAGGTATCTCCAACAGGCAGGTGCAGTCACACACTACTGCCAGCTGCAGAGATCCTCGCCTCTCTTAAAAACAAGCATTGGCATAGCCAATAGGTCTCGCCTTTGGGACCTATAAGTGTTTAGCCATGCAACAGTTGCATAACTAAATACTTATAAGGTCCCAAAAGCGAGACCTATTGGCTACACCATTATAATCGCGGCACCCGCGCTTTACTTTTAACATTAAAAGTAAAGCGCTTTAACATTAAAAGTAAAGCGCGGGTGCCGCGATTATAGCAAAAGTAAAGAAATAGATTATTTTTCTATTTCTTTACTTTTGCTAATCATGCACCCGCGCTTTACTTTTAATGTTAAAAGTAAAGCGCGGGTGCCGCGATATAGCAAAAGTAAAGAAATAGAAAAATAATCTATTTCTTTACTTCAAAGCCGCGAAGTGAAAGCGCGGGTGCCGCGATTATAGCAAAGTAAAGAAATAGATTATTTTTCAATTTCTTTACTTTTGCTATCAACGGCACTCACGCTTTACTTTTAATGTTAAAAGTAAAGCGCGGGTGCCGCGATTATAGCAAAAATAAAGAAATAGAAAAATAATCTATTTCTTTACTTCAAAGCCGCGAAAGTGAAAGTGATCGCGATCGCGATGCACTTAATGACCCGTGACGCGCGTGCACGCTCACGTGACCGCAAGCTGGTCGCCAGCAAAAGCCACTGCTGTTTGCACTTCCAAAACCCGCTTACTAAAACTCTCGCCCAGGGCAGCGCTAAGCGCTGGCTCAGGCGAGACCTAATGAGGCCCGGTCAGCAGGCAGTGAAAGATAGAATGATTCACTACTAAGGCTCTCATTACTAGTGGCCCGTTAATACAGCAGGGCCGGTAGCTGCAATTACCAGGCCCATCAGGACCCCCAGTAACAGCAATTCTGAGGCAGGAAAATAATAGGATTTGTGCGGGTTACTCATAATGAACAACACTCCCCACTGTATAAGTCATTGAACTAAGCTCTCCAACACTCATCATTGAACATGGGAATGCCTTGTATCCTGTAGCCAAAGGTTTTTTACCAAATACATGATGGATAAGGGACTCTCAAGTGTCTGCACTTCTTATGAATGGAGATCAACACACTTGTTGAGACTCCGACACACTCAGTAGCGGCCGGTGCTGTGGACGACTGGCGGGTCTGCTGGGTGGCGGTGGGGAAGGGGGGGCATAGGGGTCACGGGTGGGTGAAATAAAAAATAATAATAATAAAAACCAAAATTACCTGCAGCCGGCCGCGTCGCGCTTTTCTGCTCCTTTTCTCGCAGGCACAGGCTCCTAGACTGCCCTGCGGCCAAACCTGAAGCAGCTCTCATGCATGAGTGCAGCTTCAGGATTGGCCTGAGCACCCTCGATTTGCATTCACAGACAGACTGGGAGCCTGTGCCTGATCTCTCCAACCCAGCAATGCAGCTGGGCTGGAGAGAGCGTTAATGCGCATGACAGTTTGGCCGGCCTGAGACAGACAGCCAAACCGTCATGCGCCCTGAAGGCAGTGCACTACCACTCCTCCTGTCATCCCCTAACCCCACCCCCAAGGCTCGGCAGGAAAGGAAAAATAAAACGATAGTAAAACGTGTTTATTATCGTTTTCATGAAGCAAAAATAAAACAATAAAAAACGTGTTTGTTATCGTTTTATTTTTCCTGTCCAGCTGTTTTTGGGGGTGTGGTGACGCTCCTCCACCATAGCGGAGAAGCCGCCGCTGGACACACTTGAATATGTGAGCACCTCGTCTGTAGCCCTGGAATTAGCGGCCTCACCTAACAGCTCTTTACTTTCAAACCCCAATATTCGGATTACATCACAATAAATACAATAGGCTCATGGGACGCAGTGATAACACCACAATACTGCCTGTTTGGCTGAACACAACCATAAAAGGAGAAAAAAAAGGTAGCACGCAAGCCCTTGAATATAAAGACAGCCTCCACTCCTGGACAGAATCTGCTAAAGTGCCATAATTGGCACAGTCTCCTTGGAGACTAACAAGCAGACATATCATTCACAAAGGTAACCTTTCCTTAAAGCTTTCTTCTGCAATCACTGTTCCCTAGACTTTAAAATAGCACTAGTGTTGCTGCCTTATTCTAGGTCCCTGAAATGTACTGACCCTCACTGTGGGAAAAATACTAGTAGTAAGATAAGATTGTGTCATTGCCCAATTTATTCCGGCACGAGCCTTTTAAGGTTTGCAATCAATGATAGGTAGACATTTAGGTCCGAGCTGGCTAAGAAGGAATTCTAGTGAAAACTTTGTTACTTCCTTGTAAGGAAAACACATCATCTGTGTCCCTTTGATGGAGATCTACAGATATTTTTAGTTAAGCATGCATAGTTTGGCTAATTCAGGGAATGTCATACTATGCGGAGAAAGTGTCAAAGTTCTGTGAATTTGTGCCTGTTATGTAGTTAGAATTTTACACAAACTATAGAGCCCAACTCAATTGGATCAATCTAAGAACCCTCCAGTCCACCTAAGGGGAATAGAATCCTTTTGCTTTAAAGAACTTTCACCCCCCAGGGGTACCCCTTGGTGGCATGCTTCATCATGGAGTTCCTTCCTGTTTCATTGCGGAATGGGGCATGCTGCAACCTGAGAGATACACAGAAGCACTTTCTTGGAAAAGGAATAGGGTAGTGAGTGGGGGTAAGGTTACTCTTTAAATATACCTGCCTGTAGCCTAACGTTTTAATCTGGGCACCAGCCAGTATGATTAAAATTGTGAAATGTTAGGAAGTTATGGGGCTCTAGTTACCACCTACTTCCTCTTGGGGTCAACATGTTTCTTCCACTTATATTCCCAGTGCTCATGGCTTTTGTTAGGGCTGATCATACTAACACAATCCACACCTATTCCACAATGCTGACGTAACTGGTGAATTTACCATACATACGCCAAGCATACCTAAACCACCTACTTGGTGTCCTTAAATGGGTATATATGAAGGAACTTAATAGTGCTCCATAGGTACACGGAGGAGAGGTGTGCCTGTTGTTACACAGTCTCCAAGGTCCCGGCCTGCTCACCTAAAATACTTCTGTCTGTTCCTGCATGTAGTTAGAATTTGCCCAATCCGTGCAACGGGATGCCGTTTGGGAAATCTTAGTGAACATTTTTTTTAAGAAGAAAATCTTTTATTGCATGGTTCATTTAGACCATTACAAATGTAAATTAAATCTTTTTGTGCCAAAGACTACATTAAAATCTCATCATTATCAAAAACAAGGAAAGGAAAACTGAGGTGTTGGTTGTGCAAATAACATTAAAGAGACTTTGTTGTTTCCAGTTTTGCTAAAACTGCTTTAAAAATGTTACTTTCACTAGCCAATTGCATGTCAGTAGGATTTAAACATTCTTTGATTGCTGACCAACAAGATCTTATATTTAATTGTCTTAAGGACGGAAGTAAAATCTGCAGCTTTCCTCCCACATGGGCCACTCCTTCCAGTATTGACAGAAGCAAAAGCTGATGATATAGTGGGAGAATTCCATTTCTGCTGTATCTCACCTGTGTCGAAAAGAAAAACTCTCAGTCTCGTTATGTAGTATTTTAAGGTGAGTGATGTTGACTCAATCAAATAAGACGTATTACCCCTTGAACATAGGGATTATATAAAGTACCTGTGTGCTCCAGTGCAAGGCAGTTTGAGTTGTCAAGTGTAAAAGAGCAGAGTCTTACCCGTTTTTTCACTTGTAGTTTAAATTGTAGCCATGATGTAGGGGAGGGCAGGAGAGATGTGATCCAATTGGTTAGGGTCTCTGAGTGAGATTGTTTTGTTCAAGAGGTGGGCAGACAAAATATCGGAGAAAAAAATATATTGTGTGGACAAAATATGGTGTCAAGAATATTGAGGACAACAATATTGTGAAGGTAAGTGTTGGACATGGCCCTTCTTAGGGGATTTCCCTAACATGTTTGTTTTTGTCCTTCTGGTTTTTGCTGACTCTCTGTTCGTGGCCTTAGGATGCTGGGCACTTTCCCACTGTACTGCAATGGGAAAGTGCGCGTGCCCTTCCTACACGTGCCAGGAAGGGGTGCTTACTTTATTGGTTTAGGTGTTGAACCTGTGAGTGCCCTGTTAAAAGGTACACCACATACCCAGGGCAGGTACTGCACTGGCTAGTAGTGGGACGCAGCACGGATTGTGCCACCTACCAGAATAGCCTGTCAAGCATGCATCATGCTCAGGTTGGCCTTTCTTACTCATTAGCCAACCCGTAGTGGGCCTTTCACTAGCACTAGAGCACCCCTAGGGAAAGTTCTGAGAGGTGCAGCACATGGTAGGTGAGCGGCCGGTAGGTACACATACGTGTTCTGTGCATGGGTAATGAAGAACCCCCATGTGGGTTTTCCCTACCTGGGGGGGCGTCGGCTCTTCCCCTATGACATCTCCTGGGCTTTTGTTGTGGCATTACGGCTCTGGGCACTTTCCCACTGTAAATGCAGTGTGAAAGTGCGTGTGCCTTTCTACACATATAGAAGTGGTGCTTACCTGATGTTTTTAAAACATGTCACAAGCCTGCCATTGCAGGTCTGTGTGTGTGCACTTTCACCAATGATGTGCTTAAACATGTGTCCAGCCTGCCATTGCAGCCCGATGTGCGCACTTGCACCTATGGTGTCTTTTAAACATGTGTCCAGCCTGCCATTGCAGGCCTGTGCAAGACATCTGTAGTTCAAATGGGAAACCCTCTGAACCATCCCCCAATTCAAAGGCACTCTACAGTATAACTACTGGTGCCATACTTCAGCAGGGCAGAGATACACTTGTGGGGACGTGAGACGTAAGAACCTGTAACTAAGTTGTGCACACTGCCAGAGGAATCTGTTGTGCACAAGGAGGATTACTGCCATTGGAAGGGACCGTGCACCCTTCCTGAATAGTGGCTGGCCTAGGCTGACTAACTGCTGCTGTGTGGCGCCCTGAAGTGTGCTCTTCAACGGCTTGTTGGCTTGCCCCCTATTCTCTTGTGGAGGTCTCGGGGACATGAAAGACTTCCCGCAAGTGACCCACACCATCTACTTGTGACACCTGGAGAGCTGTGCCCTCTTAACTGCCCACATCGTTTGCTGGATCCCAACTGGTAGTGCAGTGTGAGTGTGGAACTAAGAATTGTGCCTGAAGACCGGATTGCCTTGTCCGGAGCCCCAAAATCATGGGTACCTCAGCACACATAAGTGCCTTGTTGGTGGTGAGTGGATTCAGCGGTTGTGGGATCCCACGTGGCACACTCCGTCTATCGTGCCACATCTCTCTTGTGCGACACGCCGATTACATGGTCATTGTGTGCTGTGTCCGATTCACAGGTTGCGACACTCGGAGGTGAGGGCGTACCTATAGTGGTGCCTCATTCTACCTTGTGTGACACTGCTGAAGTTGTGCCTGTGTGTGACTGGAATTGCCTGGTGCGACCAGAATCAATGCGCACCAGACATTGTGCCTCATTTCCAGGGAGGTACTGAATTTGCAACTCTTCATTGTGTGTGACCAGAACTGTCTGGTGCGGCTTGGAGCAACGCGCACCAGACGTTGTGCCTCATTTCCGTGGAGGTACTAACTTTGCAACTCTTCATTGTGTGAAACTGGAATAGTCTGGTGTGGCTCGTATCACTGCGCACCAGACGTTGTGCCCGGATTGCCTGGGTGCTACTCTGTTCGATGTGTGCCTGACAGGGTGCTTCTTTCCAAGAGGCTCCCCTGCTACATTCCCCATTCATCAATCATTCCCTTTTGGGCCCTCAGTGTAGCGGACCAACTGCCCTCTCCTCATCCGGGCTCCACAGACATAGTGCTGCCAGCTGTTTTTACCATGATCGGGCCCCTAGGTATTAAGAGTGACTGACAGGGTTGAGGGAACACTTCTGAGAATGATCAGAAGCGGGTTAAGACACTGCGTGACCCCTGTGCTTTGCAGAACTGGGCTGGTGCTGGAAGGCCCCTTGTGGAACCCTTTTGAGTGGCTGACTATTGCCCTCAGCCTGCTTCTTCTCCCCATCCTGTGGGTGAACGTACAGAGTGGTGGCCAAATCCCCATTTGACAACTGCCTCCTAATTAGACCTGCTACCTACCCCCACCTTCTTCCTAGGGACCCTAAGTGTGACTTCGGCCGCGTGTGGCCTAGTATCCAGGGGAGGGCTGGTTATCTCCAATCCGTGGGCGTTGGGTTAGTCGGGTTGAGTTGGAGGGTGGAGGGAAGCTTGGGCCACAGGGTCTGCAGTTTGTTATCAATTGACCTGCCAGATATCAGTTGCACTGCATTACGGTGCTGTGTGCGTATGTGTGTGAGCGCGTTCCGTACAACCCTGCCTGATATCCGTTTTACTGCGTATCAGTGCTGAGTGAGCCTGTGTGTGTGGGAGTGACAGTCTGCAGGCTGACTGTGAAATACGAAACTGGCTGGCGATGTTGCCTTACATGTTGATTTCTTGCCAGAAGAACACTACGTTCAACATTGGTTTTACCTGTGCGGCTTTGGCCGGCGATGCTACTAAAAAGCATTGTAATTCTAGGTAGGTATATATTTTTGATATCATTGTGACCTGGGGGTGCACTCCATAGATGTGTTTTTATTTATTTATTTAGGGAGTTTTATATAGCGCTGGCCTGACCCTAGGGTATCGGAGCGCTTTACAGCAGATACATTGAATAGCGTCATAAAACACAAAACAGAAGAGCAACACATTAATAGAGTCGGAACAGTCTCAGTCTTCGGAGTCATTCGAAACCTTGGAGTTAGAGAAGTGCGCGGTGTCAGCTAGCTGCTCCGATTGATCCTATCCAACCCCTAGGGAGCGGTTGAGGAACAGGATTTTGAGTTGACTTTTGAATTTTACAAAGGAGGGAATGGTTCTGATGTGAGGGGGAATAGAGTTCCAGATTTTTGGGCGCTGCCGGCGAGGATCGATCCGCAGTTTTTTGTTTTCGAGTCTTTGGTGGGATGAGTAGGAGGGAGTTTGAGCTTCTGAGGTTCCTGGCCTGGCCGGCTTTTTTGAGTTTTTTCGCCAGATATTCGGGTTTGCCGGTGTGTAGGGCTTTATGCGTGAGGCAGGCTGTTCTGAAGCTAATCCGCATTTCTACTGGAAGCCACTTAAGTTCCCTGAGAGCAGGAGAAATGTGGTCGAATTTCTTGATACCGGTGATCATTCTGGCTGCCGCATGCAGCGTTGTTTTGATGGGAGCCAGATGTGATTTTGGGACTCCTGAGAGGAATGCGTTCCCATAGTCCAGTCTTGACAGTACCAGAGTTTGGGTGGCTTGTTTGAGATCACTGGGCGGGATGAAGGGTTTTATTTTGTTCAGTAGTCTAAGGTTAAGGAAAGCGCTCTTGGCCGAATTCTTGATGTGTCTGGTCATGTTCAGTTTCGGGTATAGAGTGATGCCTAGTGATTTGACAGAGTATGCTAGAGTGAGATTCCCGTTGAGCGCATCAATGGCTTATAACCATTCGGCAATTTGGGGGTTCTCTTCCTTGTTCGAGATGAGGAGTGTCTCAGTCTTGTCAGGGTTTAGTTTAAGGTGGTTGCATGACAGCCAGTGTTGGACATCTCTCAATACGTCATTGAGTCTTTGAATGTCTTTGAGGGAGGTAGTTTCCAAATAGATCTGAGTATCATCAGCGTAGAGGTGAAAGCAGATGTTGGCTTTTTTGAGTAGTTTGAAGAGAGGTTCCATGTAAATGTTAAAAAGTTGCGGGGATAGCACCGAGCCTTGAGGGACGCCCTTGTTGATTTGGTGGAGGTCGGAAGTGAAGTTTCTGATTTTTATTTTTTGCGTGCGGTTGTGCAGGAAGGAGGAGAACCATTGGAGGACCATCTCGCCAAGACCGGCTTTTTCTTGGTGAGCCCTAAGGAGAAGTTTGTGGTCTACCGTGTCAAATGCTGCCGAGAGGTCAAGGAGAATGAGGAGGCAGCAGTGGTCAGAGTCTAGTGATCTGTGGATATCGTCAATGATGTTGAGGATCGCGGTTTCTGTGCTACAGCCTTTTCTGAAGCCAGATTGGTGGGGGTCCAGGAGGTTGATGTTGTCCAGGTGTTGGGTTAGTTGTAGGAGTACGCATCTTTCTAGGGTTTTGGACAGAAGGGGGAGGTTCGATACAGGTCTAAAGTTATTCAGCTCCGTAATGTCGAGTCTGGGTTTTTTCAGTAACAGTGTGACTTGTCCCATTTTAAGGCAGTCTGGAACGACTCCATTTTTCAAGGAGCTATTTATGATCTCGCACCAAAGTGGAGCTAGGTCGTGCTTCAGTTTTTTGGTCAGTAGGGGAGGAATGGGGTCTAGGACATGAGCTGAGGGTTTGGAGGTGGAGATCAGCGTGACTATCTCAGATTCTTGAATGGGGCGGAAGCTTAGCCAGGAATTGGAAGAGGTACAGGGATAGAAATCAGGCGTCCCGGATGTGGTGACCTTAGTGGGGTGCGTAATGCTGACGTCTAGTGAGAGTTCAATCTTAGTGATCTTATCATTGAAGAAGTTGGCGAAGTTATAGCAGAGTTCTTTGGATGCCTGTAAAGAGGAGGTCGCGGGCTTGGAGGTTTGTTGCCTGATGATGTTATAGAGCTCCTTGGGTCGATTTTTTGCGCTGTCCAGCGCCGAGCGGAAAAAGCTGGATTTCTTGTTTTTAATTTGATTGTTGTACTTCCTACGGGCTGTTTTGAGTTGTTCGCGGAGGATGGAGGTAGGATTATTCCTCCAGCTTCTTTCTTTGGCTCTTAGTTTTCTCCTTTCAGAATTGAGGTCGGAGTTGAACCATGACCTGGATGGAATGGTTCGGCATTTTTTCAGCTTTAGGGGAGCTAGCTGGTCAAGCATGGTCACTAGCTTTGCGTTGTACCGCTTGGTGAGTTCGGTTGTGGAGAGGTGGTCGTTGGTGTGGGGAAGAAGCGAGCTTATCCGTTCTTCGAGGACTGCCATGGGAATCTGAGAGAAGTTTCTGGTCCATTTGGGGGGGTCTTGCATAGGTGTTTGAGAGAGAGTTTGTTGGTTGATATGAAATAGTATCATGTGGTGGTCTGACCCGTCCACGGGGAGTATGTGGTTGATTGTAATTGCGTTTCGTTGAGCGATGATGGCATCCAAGGTGGCTCCTTTGTGGTGCGTTTCCTCCGTGCAGTGTTGGGTTAGATTATTGTCACAGAGTAGATTGGATAGCGTTTGAATTAGCGGGTTGTTAGCTTCATTCCACCGCAGGTTGAGGTCGCCAAGAATTAGATTATTGGCATCTCCAAGTGCACATTGAGCTATCAGGTCAGCTAAGTGTTCCCCAAATGCGGATGTGTTGCCTGGCGGGTGATAGAGAAGGTGGCAGAGCAAAGTTCCTTTGTCTTTGGTCTTTATGTTGGTTGAAAGGCATTCAAATGAGTTGTAATTGCATGATTGTATTTCCTTGATGACCAAGTTGTTTTTGTGAATGATAGCTACCCCTCCCCCTCGCTGGTCTTTTCTGTCTTTGTTAATGATGGAAAAACCTGGGGGCACAAGCATGTCTAGGCATGGTGAGGAGAGCTTGATGAGCCAGGTTTCCGTGCAGAACGCGATGTCGATGTCCTGTGAGAGGATGGCTTCTGCTAGTTCAGTTGCATGCATAGACGCCGACCTACAGTTGATGAGCAAGCAGTTGGTGGAAAGCTCTTTGTTGCTGGGGATCATTCCTTTGGGCGCCCTAGGTAGGGTGGTGAGGAAGGGCAGTCTAGGTGGTTTTGTGCAAGGAATGTCTTTTCTGAAACCCGTGATCACTTGGATTTTGGGGAGTCTGTGGGAGGTGTGTCATATGAGGAGGCTAGATCGGCTGCTTCTTTGTCCGACATTGCTGCTTTTGCCCTGGTGGGTCTTGAGGCCCGAGGCTCGATCTCGGTATTAGAGCGTCTCTGAGCCCTAATGGGGAAGGCAGAGTTTCTTAGGGATTTGTGTGGCCAGGCTTCGGCGTCCGATCTTGAGAGTCTCTGTGACCGTGCCATGGGGGTTGCTGTGGGCCAGGTAGGGCACTTGTGGTGGTTGGTGTTGGATGTAGTGGGTGTCCAGGGAGGGGATTGGTGGGGCCTGCGTTCCTTGTCAAGATTGGTGAGGATTTCGGACAAGCCCCGGGAAATCGAGTCTATCTGGCTTTCTAGTGATGCGAGACGCTGTGCCATGGAGTCGTGGGAGGGAGTAAGGGCATCTTGGGGGGATTCGCCCTGAGTGTTGCAGGCCGGGTTTATGGAATGTTGTTTATTACTCATTGTGTAGGACATGCTGACACCTTTTGGGATCCTGGGAGGGGGGTGTGTTGGGTCATGGTATGATTTCGGATTTCCAAGATCTGTGCGGGAACTAGTGTGATTAAAGGTCGCTGTTGGCCGAGCTGGTTCGTGGGGTTGCGGAGGGTGGGTCCCATTAGGAAGTGGATTTATACTTTCCTTAGGGAGTTGGAGAGCACGCTTTGTGGAGGCTTTGTGGTGGGAGGTGACTCGTGGGAGGCGGGCGGCGGGGGCGCGGGGCGGGGTGGCGATGGTTTGTGGTTCCTGTTGGGGCCATTTAGCTGTAGGTGGGAGCTGGGTTAGGGCGGGTTGAGGCAGGTGGGGGAGAGCGGATCGTAGTGTGGGGAAGAGGGAGTCGAAAGCCTCTAGGTTCTCGTTATTTGCCTGAATGAGGACAGTGCCGTTAGTGTAGATGGTCACGGACGTGATCCCTCTTCTTGACGAACGATTAGGGAGCAAGGATGTTAATTTGCAGCTGTGTGGTGTGGTTGTGGTTTTGGAGATGCAGAGTTGTGCTCTGAGAGCGGTGTTCCAGTTTTCTGGTCTATCAGTGTGGAAGATTAAGTCCATCTTAATCATTCCTCTAGATGAGCAGTGGTATATGTCTGTAAATAGGGTTTCTCTGTACTGTCTGATCAGTTTCTGCTTCAAATTTCGTCTCGCTTTAGAAGAAAGATTGGGGGGGAAGTTAATAGTGTATGCGTTCACGCTGTGAGGTTTCAGGTGGGTCGGTAAGGATTGGTTGGGGTGAGTTGGTGTGTCCAGGGCTATTGTGCGAATTCTACAGGCTGGGGGATCGAGCCTCTGAAAGGGAGTTTGGGAAAGTTGGTGAGATAAGAGAGATCAGCAGTGAGTGAGTTAAAGGTTGTCGCCAAAAAGATGTGTCAGGAGGATGCGATTGTAACTGAGTGGTCCCTTACACACCTGTCGATGACGGTCCTGTGGTACTGACTTCAGGAGGCCACCCTTTTTTATGCCTCCTGGTCAGTTGAGGAATTGGTCAGCAACCGTGGATAGGGTTCCCCCTCGACTTGCTTTTTCTTGTCACGGCTGTTTTAGGCGGATGTGGCTTCTGGCCAATTATTTGGGTGGTTTAGCTGCTAGAGCTGTGGGAGGAGATTGTTTATGAATTTCCAGGACTGTTTAATTGGCAGTTGTCTTGAGCAGGAGGTTAGGGTAAGGTGACATGACGAAGTTGTAGTCCTTTTGTTATTATCTATGGGGGTGAACACTGCGGTATTGGAGGTGACCAACTTGTGAGTGAACACTGTGTGTGGATTCACTGTGGTCATGAGAAGGTTCTCACGCGAAGATTCTGAACTTATGGGCAGAGGGCCGAATTAATTCTTCTTGCTTGGTGGACCTTGTGGCGTTTGTGTGTTTTTACAGGTCCTGACTTGAGTTAGACTCGGAACTCCGATGGTCTGGGGTCGGCCATCTTAGGGCCAGGCAAGGTCCCCAGAGGGAGAGTGGCTCCGTGTAGGATTTGTGCGCTATTCTCAGAGTCTTCTTTTGTTAGGGGTAGAGGCCGATGATATCCCCTTATATAGAGCCCTTGTATCTGTTAATTGGGTCAGTGGATCTTATCCCATGGATGGGTGTGGATCGTAGGGCTCTCAGGAGCGGCCATCATGAGGCCAGGCAGACTCGGCTGAGGGTGTGGGGGCTCCCTGAGGGCATTGAGTGCTCTTGTATAGGTTCCCTCTTGGTTGGGGCAGAGGGCTCCCATCACAAGGTGTCCCTTGCAGCGGAATGTGTTAGGAGCCAGTCATTGGGGACGAAGCAGATCGACAGGGCTTAGGGATCCGCCATCTTGCAGTCAGGCGGAATCAAGAGGAGGAGCTGCGCTTCAAGCGGGACTTGCGCACGCTACAACGCCGACCCGGGTCACCTCAGGACCGAGTAGTAGGGGTGTGAGGCCTCTGTTGTCCACACTGGGGGCCTTGACGCTCGGCAGGCCCTATTCCTCGGTGTTGAGGTCGGGCGTGGCGGCCATTTTGAGGCCAGTCGTCTTGCAGTCAGGCAGAATCATAAGTAGAAGCTGCGCTTCTAGTGGGACTTGCACACGCTATGGCGCCGACCCCAGGTCCCCTCTAGATAGATTAGTAGGGGTGTGGAGTCTCTGAATGTAATCGCTGGGGGCCTAGACGCTCTGCAGGCCCTATACCTCGGTGTTCGGTTCAAGCGTGTCGGCCATTTTGAGGCATGTCATCATACCTTGGTGACGCTACTCCATGGCAGAGCGGAGCAGGAATCATTCCGATTCCTGACTTGAAGTCCTTGCCCAGGAATGAGCACTCGTCTGGTCTGTGGATTCTTTCCTTGGTTTCGCGTGGGTCCGACGCTGATCCGGGAGTGCTTGCTGGTTTCCTTCGCAATGTCAGGGCTGCTAGCAGTTCTGAGGGATCGGCGAGGGACGTTTACTCCAAGCACTGCGGTCTTCGTCGATGTCGTCTCATGGCTTCTTCCACTCGTGTGAGTCCCGCTTTGATGGGTGGCGAGGGGAGTGGGTCAGGTGGAGATTCGGGTCGGTATCACTGATGTAGTGGTTCCGATCCCGGGAGCCTGTTTTCAGAGTTCCCTCCCCGCGGCCATCTTATAAGAATTGCTAGGGTGGGCCTACTTTTGACAATGTGTTGCACCACATAAGGGTGCTGGGGGGGGGGTAGAATGGGATCTTTCCTAAGTGTGCATACTACTGATGTCATTTCAACACGGTTGGGCCTACTACTGCTAGCAATATTTCCAAGTCTGATTTATGCCCAGAAATACAAGATGTTCAAGTTGTGTTGATTATTGTGTTAAATGCAAACAGCCGCGGCCCATGCAGGTAAGAGCGGTGGGGCCGGGTGAGGGGGGATTTCGATGGACGATGACGAGGGAAAATTATTTAATTTTCCCTCATTATCGTCCGTTGAAATCCCCCCCCCCATCTGGCCCCATCGCTCGTACATGCACAGGCCGTGGCTGAATGCAAACGTTAGTTATATACATAAAATGTGAAGTCTCTTTTGTGATGCTCCGTGAATTTATTGTGAGTGAGTGCTGTGCCTATGCTTTACACATTGCCTCTGTGATAAGTTTGACTGCTCAGTGTCAAGCTACCCAAGGGTGAGCGCAGGTTATACAATGAGTGCATTCATCCACCTCTGACGGGAGTGGTAGGTTCTGCCTGGCTAGGGCCTTGCGTCAGCCAACCAGAAAGTGCCAGTTCCAATAGTAAGTTTCTATAGATAACCAAAGTTTTGCTATATATACCTCCACATATATGTACCTTGACAATAAATATATCTTCAAGGTACGTAGATGTGGAGTTAAGAATAGTAAATCTATACTTACCTATTTGCACTTACCTTCTCGATATTTTTGACACAACATTCTGTACACACGATATGTGCTTTTCCGATATTCTGTCAGTGATCCATTCAAGACATGCCAGTGAATATTATGGTCTTCAGTTTTGTAATAATGATTGTGAATGTCGGAACATGTGCATAAGGAGGTAGTCTGTGATCACCAGTGGTGCACCTGTTATTAGGATTACTCTTAGTTATCGCGAACATTTGCATGTTTGTAAGCATGGTATGCGTAGGATGCATGAGGGATGCTTTCCAGTGAAAAAAGCAAGGGCAACTTTAACACCTGCTCTTTCTTCTTCTTCTTCTGCTTCTTTGTTCAAAGGTCCATATGGAAAGTGTGCACAAGATTTCCTTTCTGAGCAGACATATAAAGATTGACCCTTGCCAACTGCATGTAGGCAGTGGCCACAACAAAACATACATGGAAGAAGGGCATGGTGTGGCCTTCTCGGTCACCCTTCCGAGGTGGGAAACTCTGCCCAGCTTCTTTAGCTGAAGTTGTTGATCATGAAGATTGCACTGACTGTGATTCGCAGGGAGTCAAAGCCCAACTGCCTTACCTTGGACATATAAGCTGAAGTGTCCCTCCAGCTCACTGAAAATCTTTGGGCTGGTAGTTGCGTAGACCCTTCTGCTGTCGGTGGGCCCCAAATGTGGAGCTGCTATTTCCTTGCTAGCAATAAGTTCAAAGGCCCTGCTGAATCTCTGCTGGCAGCCCCTGCGAGCCAAAGGAGTCCAAAGGTGAAGACATGGTCCTCTATAACACCCTCCAGAGACCAGAGAAGGGCTGCATCAAAAAACTATGGGCATATTCACTAGAAAATGGCACGTCCCTGCCATCTTGCTGCCACGAGCTGTGTCATTTGGAAAGTGCATGGATGTGTCCTTTTTACAGCAATGCAACACATTCCTGTGCTTTCCTCTGTACTGGTGCACAATTCGCTGCCTAGCACCAACGCAGGCAGCCTTGCACCATGGTGCAAGGGTGCCTGTGTTGCAGGGATAATTGTTTTTGTGCAGGAAGTGACACCTTCCTGCACAAAAACAATAATTGATGGTGTTTTCCTCCTTCTATAGAAAGACCAAAAAATTAGGAAAAATAACTGTATTTCTCCTCATTGTGCCACTTTAACGCCTCCCCTGAGGAGGCGCTAGAATCTGACACATTCCCAGGTTTACGAAACCTTGTAAATCTGGGAATGCGTCAGAATCCTTAGGTGTGGCAACACCCACAGCTACACCCATGAAACTCCCCTTTTACGCAGAATAATGCGTGAAAGCGGGCCATATTTACAAGGCCATGAAAAGCCACGCAGGGTGGCTTTGTGTGGCCTTGTAAATATGGCTCTACAAAAGGGGGATGATGGACGGAACGTTTGAGCCAATCAAACACTCACCCCCAGTCAACTGATCTGGGTTTAATCCATCATCATTCTTTAGCTCACTCCACCACCCCAGTTCAGACATGGCCATATGCAAATCAGTCCTAGGATGCTTGTTTCCGGTCCAGGGAAGACATGGCTTGGCAGATCGGGCTGGACTGTTCCCATGAGGCACAGGGTCAGACTGATTTGCATATGGCTATGTCTGAACTGGGGTGGTGGAGTGAGCTAAAGAATGATGATGGATTAAACCCAGATCAGCTGACTGGGGTGAGTGTTTGATTGGCTCAAACGTTCGGTCCATCATCCCCTTTGTATCGCTTTGGTCGCCCTAAGTTGGCGGGGGTATGCCCAGACGTGGGTCCCTTGCTCACTTTGCCACTGGATTCAAGCAAGCCTGGCTGATGACGGCTGAAATGCCAGAAACCGGTCCTAGGATGCTTGTTTCCGGTCCAGGGAAGACATGGCTTGGCAGTTCGGGCTGGACTGTTCCCATGAGGCACAGGGTCAGACTGATTTGCATATGGCTATGTCTGAACTGGGGTGGTGGAGTGAGCTAAAGAATGATGATGGATTAAACCCAGATCAGTTGACTGGGGGTGAGTGTTTGATTGGCTCAAACGTTCCGTCCATCATCCCCTTTTGTATCGCTTTGGTCGCCCTAAGTTGGCGGGGGTATGCCCAGACGTGGGTCCTTTGCTCACTTTGCCACTGGATTCAAGCAAGCCTGGCTGATGACGGCTGAAATGCCAGAAACCGGTCCTAGGATGCTTGTTTCCGGTCCAGGGAAGATATGGCTTGGCAGTTCGGGCTGGACTGTTCCCATGAGGCACAGGGTCAGACTGATTTGCATATGGCTATGTCTGAACTGGGGTGGTGGAGTGAGCTAAAGAATGATGATGGATTAAACCCAGATCAGTTGACTGGGGGTGAGTGTTTGATTGGCTCAAACGTTCCGTCCATCATCCCCTTTTGTATCGCTTTGGTCGCCCTAAGTTGGCGGGGGTATGCCCAGATGTGGGTCCCTTGCTCACTTTGCCACTGGATTCAAGCAAGCCTGGCTGATGACGGCTGAAATGCCAGAAACCGGTCCTAGGATGCTTGTTTCCGGTCCAGGGAAGACATGGCTTGGCAGTTCGGGCTGGACTGTTCCCATGAGGCACAGGGTCAGACTGATTTGCATATGGCTATGTCTGAACTGAGGGGGTGGAGTGAGCTAAAGAATGATGATGGATTAAACCCAGATCAGTTGACTGGGGGTGAGTGTTTGATTGGCTCAAACATTCCGTCCATCATCCCCTTTTGTATCGCTTTGGTCGCCCTAAGTTGGCGGGGGTATGCCCAGACGTGGGTCCCTTGCTCACTTTGCCACTGGATTCAAGCAAGCCTGGCTGATGACGGCTGAAATGCCAGAAACCGGTCCTATGATGCTTGTTTCCGGTCCAGGGAAGACATGGCTTGGCAGTTCGGGCTGGACTGTTCCCATGAGGCACAGGGTCAGACTGATTTGCATATGGCTATGTCTGAACTGGGGTGGTGGAGTGAGCTAAAGAATGATGATGGATTAAACCCAGATCAGTTGACTGGGGGTGAGTGTTTGATTGGCTCAAACGTTCCGTCCATCATCCCCTTTTGTATCGCTTTGTAAATATGGCTCAGCATTGTATGCTACTGAAGCGTCAAAATAAATGATGCTCCGGTGACACAGGGGCAAACTTTGAGCACCTGCAGACTGTTGCCTGTTGTTGTGGATCAGACTGTAGTCTGCCCACTTCATTACCAAGCCAAGGTTGGCCCTTTTGAGAAAGGAGCCTCGGACCCAGAGCCCTTGAACTACCATATGGTGGGATACCCCCATTTTCAGGGTCCAACACCACCTAACCCTAAGCTAGTAGACCATGGTAAGCCCCTGCTACAGTAGTTCACTGTCTCAGACTTCAAGGCACTGTTCAAAGATGCTGATACACTTCATTTTAGATTGCAGCTGTGGTTTCTCAGTTAGTGTTCGTTTTTTGGGGCTCGTCATATTTAAGATCACAAATAGCAAAGGGTTGCACACATTATATAAAGTATCTTAATTTTGGTGGTGTGGGTTGCAGTCCTCCATTATTAAAGTATTGTGTTCGCGATCGAGTCGTGATCTGAATGGTAAATCCTTGCGGACATTTCTTTAAACCTTTAAAAGGTTTTGTAAACTGCATTGCTGCAGTGTTGTATTTCTGGTTTAATGATTGCTCCGCTGCTCGTGATCGTTTTGCGATTGTGAACAGTATATCGTATTTATATTCAGGACTCTGATTTATCAGTGTATTGTGTCAATTGTCATTTTGTGTACTGTGTTCTGTGCGCTTTTTAGTATGTGACCTTCGATTTAAATTTATATTTATTCTTAGATATTATTAAAATCTTGTTTTTTATGCACAACTCACAGCACTGGCTGGACATTCACATCCTTTTTAGGTCGAGCATTCGAGACCTCTTGTATATACTTTAGTATATACTTATTATATACTTATATGTATATGTACTTTGTGGGCTCTGGAGATCATCCCTAGGACTTGTCTGCTTCCGCTTAGGGACTTTTTTTCTGTTCAACTGCCTCTATTTAACTGTCTTGATAGAAAACGACCAGCAGAGGTCAGTAAAATACCAGAATTGCTTTCTGCTGAGGAACTTTCTTTTTTTTATTTTTCTGGCAACTGCCTCTATTTAACTTTCTTTTTTTTTTTTACAATTTTATTTTGTTTATTTAATTGTAGGTGGCACAGTCATCATCTATTTAACTTTCTTGATAGAAAACGACCAACAGAGGTCAGTAAAATACCAGAATCACTTTAGAATTCTCTAGATTCCAGTCCATAGAACTTGTCTTCCAGGAGCACCCGTAGACAATATTTTTTTTCAAATCTTGTATTTTCAGTGATATGACCACCGAAGGCCCTGATTTTATATTAAAAACCGAGCTTTGGACTATACCATTTGCCGCTGAAAGGCAATATTTCTCTCCATGTGTTCCCATACCTGGCATGTCAGGCAGTTTGGTGCTTACTTTCCCTCCATGTTAAAGAACAGTAGATGTTTCAGCACCCAGGCTAATGTGCTGCATAGCTAAATACATATAAGGTCCTAAAGGCGAGACCGATTGCATTGCAAATGCTTTTTTGTAACTGTGGTCACAATGTTCTTCGGTA
Source organism: Calotriton arnoldi (assembly GCA_963921515.1). NCBI lineage: Eukaryota > Metazoa > Chordata > Amphibia > Caudata > Salamandridae > Calotriton > Calotriton arnoldi. Next base: position 58,450 of record CAWUFW010023360.1, read on the forward strand.
TCTAGACTCAGCCCCCATCTCCTGCCTGGACCTAAGCATTGGCTGTTCAACCACCCTCTCCTGAATGGTCCAGGAGGCAGAGATGGCCACATTTCCACCAATTTAAATAGGTAAGGATGGATTTCTCCGACTCCTCTGCAGTGCTCCCCGTTACATTCCTTAAATCACTGCACTTTAAGCATGCAAAAAACCTAGATTGGGGCACTTATAATTCCAGTTCCTGTATTTCTTTGACTTCTTTTTTACATGGCATTGCATGTAGTACAGAAGCTTTAAGATTTACACTTCCTTGTATGCTAAACTATGTATGAATATGGATTCATTATGCTGTACTGTCACTTGTAATATGTGTTATACTCCCTGGCACGACTATCTCTCGGCTTGGCTGATATAGTAGCATACTGTTCTTGGACTGTAATGGGTCCGCTCAGTGAACCGCTCTTTAATTTCTTTCAATTTCTTTATTTTTCCCTTATTGTGCCCTGGAAGCTGTGCTCTGGATATTGCTCTTTCATTTTTGTGAGTTATTTTATGTTTTTGTAGAGTGCACCGGTCATCACCAGCATATGTAACTTGCTTATTATGTACCCTGCTATACTATCATATCGTTATCTCCTTTGTTCTGTTTTTATAAAACCCAATAAAAACTCTTTGAAATTAAAAAGGATTTACACTTCCTTTAGAGGTATTGAGATATCACAACCTCGAGTGCCATCCACACTGTATTGTCTGGGCCTCACATCCGTGGTCGGTGTTTCTGACCACATTAGCATGACATAGCATAGCAACATGCAGCAGAAAGTTCATGCTTTGAATGAGGAATACCAATCCCTGGTCATTACCAGGCCCCAAGAATGGCAGGCAGGCTGCGGGGACCACATCCCTTGCTCATTCTTGATATTATAGAGCCACACCGTTATTTTCTGTGTGACAGCTAACAAACACTACTGCATCTATACATGGGCTGGTTGGTGTGAGACACGCTTCTACTGGAACTGAATTTGATTGTGTAGCAACATTACAACACACTGTGACAAAGACATACTTCTGTTCCTCTGATGATTAATAATGAGTGTGAAACACGTGTCAGACAATGACTTATTGAAATTGTCCACAATGAGTGGTAAAAAAATAGGAAAATGCAGTTCTGAAGACTACATGTCCCGAAATGCACTTGGGTTACGTTGACATGCCAAAGTGCATTATCCTGATTGAAGAAATACAGCCCATCACTTGTAAGTTCATTTATTTAATTGACAAATTACCAGTGGTTCTACCATCTTAAGCAGTGGGTAACAACATCTCTTTTAACAGAGGATAGAAGAGTTTCAAAATTTTCTCTTGTTCGGCAGGATTTCTGGAGATTCAATCACTGAATCCACTGACGCCTTTAAACCAATCCAGCAAGGTCCATATAGGTGTTATTTTGAAAAAAACACTAAATAAAATTACCACAATGCCCATTAATGTATTGTTGTGTACTGTTAATGTGCAAAAGAAGAATTTGACCAAAACCAATTTCCATAGAAATACTTTATCTTAATAATGGTTTTATGCAGCACACAAAGAAACAAGTAAAATATAATAGGAGTGCTCAGTGTACTAAGTGAACACACAGTGCTTGAAAGGTGGTAAAGAGGCACAAAGGTGATCGCAAGCATTACAGCGTTTCAAACCTCATCAAGTTATCTGGTCATTATCAGGACATAAGGTTGAATGACTGGGCACAAAAGGTGGTTTTTCACAATGACACCATTGTGGACCTTGTTACTTTGAAACAATTGGTTACCCATCCATGTGGGTTTACAGTTGCTGTTGTAGTACATATATGTAAACCAATCCCACCACTGGCTTACATATATGTTTGACAACATGGCTCCCTTTAAAGCCTCAAGACACAGAAAACCATCACAGATCGTGGGTTTGCGAAATTCAGCATTAAGTCTAAAAAAACAAAAGTGTCCAGAGAGATAACACATGGTACAAAGTCCAAACAGAATCTAAAATGCTATCATTAAGAACAGGGCTGGACTGGCTGTAGCAAGCACCGGGCGTTTTCCTGGTGGGCCTGAAGGGTGGGGTCAGGGCCGGACTGGGTCCAAAAGTGGCCCTGGCAAAGTGCTTGGCCGGCCCCCCGGGGGATTGGGGGTGCGGCTGAGCTGTTTGCCAGGGCCGGTTTCGGCCGATTTTGTTACAGAGGCCGATATTGCAGCTATGCTGCAAAAACGGCCCTGTAACAAAAACGGCCCCCCAGGGGCCCAAAACCAGCCCCCTCCCTGGCGGCCCACCTGGGAAATGCCCGGTGCCCGCTACGGCCAGTCCGGCCCTGGGTGTGGTCCGGTTTTCGTGCGGTGGGGGGCGGTTTTGTTACTGGGAGCCAGTTGTGCAGCAGTGCTGCAATATCAGCTCCCTGTAACAAAAGCGGCCGGCAGCATTGCTAAAGCAGCAGCATTGTTTCTGACTAGCAGCACCCATCCACCCCCCCGCCTCCGAGGCCTGTCTAGCTGAATTGCCAGGGCTAGTTTGTGTTCCCAGTCCGGTCCTGATTAAGAAGTTAAGAAATATTAATATTCTCGTTTTGGATGCGATCAACTCGACAAAAGAACTATTCAGAATCTTCTTCGAATTCAAAAACTGGATTGCACACAAGAGTGTTCCAATCACCCTCGAGCAGCATGCTCTTGCGGAACACCTAATTATATATACACAGGGTAATCCTCAGAATCTTGTGGAACACCTGACTAGAAAAGCCAATAAACTTGAGACCCTCTTCCTAACAGAGCCACTTATTAACTAAACTATTCTGTCAACTGGACAGTAGCGGCTGGTGTCAAAGAAATGTGGTGAGGCAGCACAGGGGGAGAATTGTAGCAAAGCAAACAATAAAAAAAAAAACGTACCTGCTGGTCTTCTGCTCGCTGCTCTGTTCACCGCTCTTCTGCTCCTCTGGGCACAGACTGAAGCTCCCAGCCTCCCCTACGGCCAATCCAGATGCTGCTCTCATACCTATGAGAGCAGTGTCCGGATTGGGCGGGGGGGGGCTTGTTTTGCGCTTCATCAGGAGCTGGGAGCCTGTGCCTGCTGGTCTCTCCACCCAGCAACACTGCTGGGTTGGAGAGATGTTAGTGCGAATGACGGTTTGGCCATTCTAAGACAGCCGGCCAAACCGTCATGCACACTGACAGCAGTGCCCATTACTCTCCTCCCCCTGCTGCAGTGCTGTGACCCCGCCCCCAAGACTCGGCTACAGGATGAAAAATAAAATGACCATAATTTTATTTTTTGTTTGCCTCTGCAGGCAAGGGTGCAACGCTCTTCCGCCATAGCCGAGGAGCCGACGCTGCAACTGGACTAAATTATGAGTGCAATAACACCCATCCAAACTATGCTTTTTTAATCTTTGGTCCACAGAAGAAACAAACGAGCTAATAACAACAATCAGCATCACTAGATCAACTGTTGACCCATGCCCCCAAATATATCAGGGAACGTACTCAAAGCTACCTCTGTAGCTATTACGGAAAGAGCAATAATGAATGAATCACTTTCCTCTGCAGGAATCCCCAGGTAATCAAGAACACCTTAACTTAACCCTATCTTGAATAAGCAAGGACTGTAGGGTACATTGTACCCCATGAACCCAACAAATTACAGACCAATATAGAAAGGACGATTTAGCTGTGAACTTATTGAAAGTGTAGCATTCATTTTGATCTCATATTATTTTGAGACAACAAACACCTTTCTGAATGACAAACATGTTTTTAATCCAGCAGAGGCTTTCAATCAGCATTAATTGCAATCTGGAATGACCTCAAGAACAAGATCAACTCTAATGGAATGGTCACACTCCCCCTCCTGGATCTCTGAGCAGTCTTTGATGCTGTGGACCACAACCTGCTACTTAAAAGATTAAACATAACAACAAAACAGAGTACGGAACTAAAATGGATTCAGTCGTACCTGACAGAGTAAACATGATGACTGTACCGCCATACCTATCAACACCAGTCCACCACAAGGTAGATGCAAACTAATGCCCATCAGACTTTCAGACACTTGGACTACAGGCAGTCACCAACTGGGTTAGCATAGAATTATTTGACCCTAAATCCCTCTGAAACTAAAAAGTTTGAGTTGTGGAATATGAAACACCTTTGACCTAACTACAGCCAGGCTGAGGATATTGGATATTCTCCTAACACAATGAAAAAAGTAAAGAAATTAAGGGTGATCGAACATACCAAACACTCATATCGAAAAACAGGCCAACAATGTGACAAAAAGCACCTTAAACATCATAAGAGTATTGCCACAGATTTTCTTTTACCTAGGCTCTTCCCATAGAGTCTGGGTTTCGACAGCCCAATACTGTCACGTCTAGACTGTGCTAACGGACTCTACATGAAGCTCAAAAAATGCTTATCTACAAACTTCTATGAATCCTGAACGCTAATGTCAAACAAGTCAATAGTCTAAACACACATGACCACATCATCTTTGCATTCAAGTCTCTATCCTAGTTTCTTGACACCCTTTCATAGCCCTCTGCATAGGCCACTGGGCAATTCACAGAACTGACCAATTTTTCTCCAATCCAAATTCAAACTATACACTCGAATAAAGAATGTTAGATTAAGAATGGCCTTTCTATTAATCATTCCACCTTTCAGGAGAAACATTATAGGGGAAGAGCCTTCTTGATATCAACCAACAAACTATTGAACACCCTTCCCAAGAAAATAAGGACCTTCAGCAACCCCCTTGAATTCAGAAAAGCAATAAAAATGTGTTTTCTGCTGATCATGCATGTGATCGGGAAGAAGAGGGAAAGGGATAGGGAGTGTAAGGAATTGAAATCAAAACAGTCCCTCTTGGAGGGGGAATACATGGACTCCCCATCCCTGGGCCTGGCCCACAGGGCGTAGGGGACTAGGGAGGAACTGATATCTGTACTATACCAAGCAGCGAGGGCCCACTTCTGAGCAAAGCAAAGTAAATTATATGGGGTGGGCAACAACCGAAGTGCCTAGAACAGATAGCAATAGAAGAGGAGGGGCAAAGATGGATTCCAGCCATTCGGACTTAGGCGGGGGAGGTGGTTGATACCCCAAACAAAATCACATCGGCATACGCCAAGCACCTGAGGGCTCTTTATACAAAGCAACTTAGTGTTGGGTGGGCGGAGCGGGAGCAGTTTATAGCTGACATCTCAACACCATGACTAGGACCAGAGAAGAGTCATGCTCTGGAGGCAGCTATCACAAAGTTGTAAATTGCAGAAGCACTGGCGTAGATGAAGGGGTGCAGATCCCTGGGCCCGAACGGCCCGCCACCCAAGTTTTTCCAGTATGTTAAGTCCTGTGTCACTGACCCTCTCTGGGCTCTGTATTACAGTGCGACGAAGGACGCTCGTCTCCCGCGGGACCTGCGGCAGGTGACGATAGAGATGATCCACAAGAAGGACAAGCTGGTAAAGGACTGTGCCTCCTATAGCGCAATCTCATTGCTAAATGTGGAATCTAAGGTCTTAGCAAAAGTACTCGTCAATCGCCTAATGATAATAGTATACACACTTGTGGCCCCTGATCAATCGGGCTTCATGCCCTACAGGGTAACAAGGCACAACCTATGTGGGCTTGCCGGATGCCTAGCATGGAGTGACCGGATAAACAAACTGGCAGTCCTCTCGTCGCTCGATGCTGAGAAGGCATTTTACTCTCTGGAGTGGCCCTACCTGATGGCTATACTGGGACAAGATGGGGTTCTGCCCAACGTTTTTGCATTGGTGACATTGCTATACACCGCCCTGATAGCCCCGGTCAAAGTAAACAGGATATTTTTAGACGAGTTTGGTCTGGGCAGGGATGACCACTGTCCCCCTTACTTTTTGCACTGGCAATAGAACCTCTCACAGTATTGATCAGAAAAGATGCACTGTTGAGGGGCGTCAGATCTGACACGGGGTGGGAAGATGCCGTGTTTCTCTACACGGATGACGTCCTGCTGTATTTAGCAGATCCAGACCGCTCCATCCCCAGGGTGCTGGAGATCCTAGAGATGTCTGGATCCTATTCTGGGCTCCGCATCAACTGGCACACGTCTTTGGTGTTCCCGTCCTCCAGACAGGGAGGGCCTGGAAATACCCACTTAAGTGGGAGCCGGGGGGTTTCAGATACCTGGGAATCTTCATAACAAAAGATTAAGATGTCTTCTTGAGGGAAAACCTGAACAGAATCCTGGAGGCGTACCGGGTAGCCATGGTACATTGAAGAGGCCTCCCACTCTCCCTAATGGGTAGAGCAGCCCTCTACAAAATGATCTTCCTCCCGAAATGTCTTTACACATTGCAAAATACTTCCTTTCAGGCCCTGGAGGGTTTCTTCCACTCTGTGGATGAGGTGGCGAGGGAGTTGCTGTGGCAGGGAGGGGTACCGAGGATAGCCATGACTACCCTGACCAGTAGGTCCCTAGAGGAAGGCATCACCCTCCTGGACTTAAGGCTCTACTACTGAGCAGCACAAATGCAAGTGATAAATAAGTGAGTATTCTCGGTGCAGCAAGAACCTTCCCTGTTGGCTGACAGATGAGCAATGGACCCAGAGGGCTATGTTAGATGCCTCTATGGCCAAAAGGGGCTGGGGCCGCTGCCTGCTCCGACAGCAACCAAAATCAGTATATGGCTTTTGGCGACCGGAAAGATGGGATGGGCAGGGAAGTTGACTCTGGAAACCGCCCTATGGGACTGACATCCTGGAATGGCTACGGGGAATAGAGGGCCATAAAAAATGGGACCTGCTGGGCATCACCAAGCTGGGGGATGTATGGCAGGAAGACGGAATGATTCCGTTTACCGAGCTGCAAGGGGAGTACGAACTGATGGGGAGCCAGTACCTCAGATACCAACAACTAACACAGTTACTGCAGAGACACACTGACCTTCTCACCGAGGTCCCAGATGAGTCACCCCTGGAATATAGGGTTTTGGGATCCCCATGACCCACCACACAGTGTCCCAAATATGCTCAACGCTTCTACACAATTGTCTCCCCCTGCTGGACAACCTCAGGGACAAATGGGAACAAAACCTTCGTCGACTGGAGGATGATGACTGGGGTGCAACATGCCGATACCCCCCGGGAGGTGGCTATACGGCCAGGATTCCAGCTCATACAGTTAAAATGACTCTACAGGGCATACATCATAAGGACCCGGCTGTACTGAATGAGGCGAGTTGATGATGATTTCTGCCAAAGAGGCTGCTGGCAGAGGGGTACCCTGCTCCACACGCTTTGAGACTGCCCCAAGATTCAGGGTTTCTGGATGGCTGTGGTTGGCTGGATATCAGAGGTCCTAGCGTATACTCTTGAACATACACCACAGCTGGTGACTCAGGAAATATGGGGGAACATACGTTAGATTGATACACACTCTTATTCAGTGTCGCGCTGATGGTAGCCCACCGAGATGTGATCAAACACTGGGGCGGGATAGGATTCCATCTTTGAATGCCAGGGAAGTGAACTTAGATTGGTGCATAAGGGCCGAAAGACTGGTGTATCAGGCCCGGGCATGCACACGTAAATTTGGAAAGGTGTGGGGTCCTTGGAAAGCCACAGAAGTAACGGAGCCCTGAGCACAGAAGGAATGACTGTGGGGCACCTGGAGGGAGTTGTGGGAGTGCGAGCTGGGCAAGTCACGAGGTCTACCAAGGTATATAAGGGTCGGAAGAGCTGTGGACTGTCGGGGTGTGGGAGTTACAAAAAATTGTCACTGTGATACTGTTGTTTTCTGTCCTGTATGGCCCAGTCTCCTGGATGCAGGGGGTGGTTGTTTGTTGGGTACTTGTTTGTACTGAAAATTCCATAAAGAAAGGTTTAAAAAAAACATGCTTTCCCCCCATAACATAACTTAAGCCCTTGAAAGACATTATGCCGCATAATTTTCTTGCTGCATAATTTGGTTCTTCCTTGTCGCATAATTCCAATGGCTCGCCTGTATATCAATGATTACATGATATGTTTCTGCATGTGCAGCCACCACTGCTTCTCATGCCCATATTTATATACCTGAAGCGCCACACAAAACGCCTCTCCTGCTTCCAAACCTCATCACATAACAATTTTATCACCCACATAGCACATCTTACAACCAACACGCTGCCAATCATACACGTGAAGGGTGCCAAGGACACTGATGAGAAATTAGAGTGCTTCCATGTTCTTGGAAGGGTATGAAGTGCAATATAAATTACACTTAAGAAGCAGCTACTCACACAACAATCAAGAAAGTGCTTTAAGCTACACAAGGGGATTGGAAAGCGCTAAATAAAGACCAGTGCAATACTTTCCAGGACTGCCGTGAGAGATCGCTACCATTATTTCTAGGACCAAGAAGATTTTGCAACATTTATTACTAATCTGGCCCAAGTGCTGTACACCGGGCCTCCTCTCTGGCAGGAAGAGGTGTTTAGCAGCGCCGAGTGCCTGCTGAGAGCTGGATTTCACAAACCCTTCTGCAGAGTGCAGCGAGAGACTGTTTCTTGTGCTTTCCTATCAGGAGACAATCAGGCACACAAAGCTGCATCTTAACCTGCGGATGTTTTCCAAGCCCTGGGCTTCTGTGGAAGCTGATCCTAGCACGCAGCCGCCAGCCGGGCTTCCGCCTGGAGGAGGTGGGGGTCACTGGCGCGGCTGCCTCCTGTCTGCAGCACACTACACATGAGGTCATTCACAATCCCACGGCTCTGTGCAGACATTATCCAGGCTCCTGCTCATTCTACTTCTCGTGCACAGTATGAAGTATTGGCTCTGTTATATTCTCTTCTTTGGAGCTGGCCAGCGGTTTATGTTCAGGGTCTGTGCTATGATTATTGCTGCCACAAGTGATGTCACATTCCTACCCAGTGGTGTGGAAATATTTGCCACAAGGTGATGTTTTAGCTGTATCACCTTCCTCGCCCGACCCTAAAAACCACCACTCTACATCTCAACAGGCCTTATAGACCACCGCCCAACACCTGACCCTTCTCTTCTGGGTGACCTAAAAGTGAAAGCCCTCAGTACCTCTCACTGTTGCACTTTGCCCTTTACCTCCAAGAAAACACCTCCCAGTACCTCACAGTGACACCTGTCACGACTCCTAGAGCTCTACCTCCTTCTCCTGTCTTAGTGTGATGGCCAACCCAGGCTACAGGCTGATTTGAGGCATTTCATGGCCCTCCAGGGGTCATTCTCACCTCTCTCCCCCTCTTACCTCTCCTCCTACTGCCTTCTCTTCTCTGTGACCCCTCCTTCTGCAGCTTTCTCTCTCTCTAACCTGTCCTGCTTCAGCACCTTTCACCTCTCCTATTCCACCTCTTCTCTTTCAGCTCTTTGCCACACCTTCTTGATCTCAACCCTGCTCCTTCAGCTCTGTCCCGCTCACCTGCAGTTTTACTTTAGTCCACCTCACTAGTCAGCCTGCAGCTTCCCCTTCTCCTTTCACAACCTGGTTGTCGTGGATGGTCCCACAGACCTATTTTCTTCTGTGATTGGTCAGTGCATTTAATTTTTGCTAAAGGGTCTATAGGTTAGTGTATGTCTGTCTTGTGCAGCATCTCTTCATACCCCGCTTTAGTTAGTCTAAAAGTGCAGATTTTATAACATAAATACAGTATTTTCCATGTATTATGATAGTTTTATATTTTTATGTTTTTAGGTTATGTCTTATAAATTTGATATCTTTTGATTATCATATTCAACTGTCCTTTCTTATGTCTGCCACGACAGCACAGCTATCTGCAAGACCTACTGTTACCATTTCTTTAAAAAAAACATATAGTGGGCGTTTGCGCTCCCCGGCGGAATATTTTTCTCTCACCTTATGCTATTTGCTGTTTGGTGTATCATTACGCCTAATACAGAGTGCTTGCAATACAATGCAAGAGAGACTATTTTACATTTCAAAAGTACACTGAATCATCATACATTTAAATGTTTTATCTCATAGAAGCACTTTATACGAAAACATTTCTTTTTTGCATTGTGACAGGATTTTTTATGTTTAAATATTTGTATATTGTGTTACAAAACATACCATTGCAAAATAATGGGGTAACCCAAGGTAAACCAAAGGACCTGGGTACAATGTGATACAGAAAACAAGATGGCCCTAATGGTCATACTTTTGCCAGAAAGAAAATAGACCCAAAAATATATTAGACCTTCTAACAAATGGATTGGTCAAGATTAGGGGTGGGCAGAGAACTCCGCTCTGTCAGCGGAGCGGAGTTAGCCAGCCACCCCCGCCCCCTGGCCAGGTCCCTGCTTCTGAACGCAGCTAGGTCGGGAGAGCCTGTACTGGCCCTGATAGACCCCCGTCCCCAGCGCCCGGACCCTCGGATGGCTTGCAGGACCGGGGGGCTCCCCCACCCCGGGGCCCGCCGGACGGAGCTCGAGCCCCGGGCCCGGTCCCAGCTTCCGAACCCTAGCCAGGCTGGGGATAGCCTCCACGGGCCCCGGTGGAACCCCGTCCCCAGCGCCCGGACCCTCGGCTGGCTTGCAGGACAGGGGGCTCCTGCACCCCGGGGCCCGCCGGACGGAGCTCAAGCCGCGGGCCCAGTCCCAGCTTCCGAACCCTAGCCAGGCCGGGGAGAGCCCCCCCGGGCCCCGGTAGACCCCTGTCCCCAGTGCCCGGACCCTCGGCTGGCTTGCAGGACGGGAGGCTCCGGTACGCGGGGGCCCACCGGACGGAGCTCAAGCCCCGGGCCCGGTCCCAGCTTCCGAACCCTAGCCAGGCCGGGGAAAGCCTCCCCGGGCCCAGGTGGACCCCCATCCCCAGTGCCCGGACCCTCGGCTGGCTTGCAGGACAGGGGGCTCCCGCACCCCGGGGCCCGCCGGACGGAGCTCAAGCCCCGGGCCCGGTCCCAGCTTCCGAACCCTAGCCAGGCCGGGCAGAGCCTCCCCGGGCCCCGATGGACCCCCGTCCCCAGCGCCCGGACCCTCTGCTGGCTTGCAGGATGGGGGGCTCCCGCACCCGGGGCCCGCCGGACAGAGCTCGAGCCCCGGGCCCGGTCCCAGCTTCTGAACCCTAGCCAGGCCAGGGAGAGCCTCCCGGGCCCCGGTAGACCCCCGTCCCCAGTGCCCAGACCCTTGGCTGGCTTGCAGGACGGGGGTTCCCGCACCCCGGGGCCCGCCGGACGGAGCTCAAGCCCTGGGCCCGTCCCAGCTTCTGAACCCTAGCCAGGCCGGGGAGAGCCTCCCTGGGCCCCGATGAACCCCCGTCCCCAGTACCCGGACCCTCGGCTGGCTTGCTGGACGGGGGGCTCCCGCACCCCGGGGCCCGCTGGACAGAGCTCGAGCCCCGGGCTCGGTCCCAGCTTCCGAACCCTAGCCAGGCCGGGGATAGCCTCCCCAGGCCCTGGTAGACCCCTGTCCCCAGCACCCGGACTCTCGGCTGGCTTGCAGGACGGGGGGCACCCGCACCCCGGGGCCCGCCGGACGGAGTTCAAGCCCCGGGCCCGGTCCCAGCTTCCGAACCCTAGCCAGGCCGGGGAGAGCCTCCCCGGGCC
>CAWUFW010023360.1:75000-77161 GCA_963921515.1 Calotriton arnoldi
CAGATAGCGCATATCACAGAAGCACACAACGGACGGGGAAGAAAGAAGAAAACACTCCCCCATGTCGGCCACATGCAAGTTAATTGGAAGGAGTCACACAGCACTGACCTTGAACTGTCTGAGAAGCATGTGGGAAGAGGGCCCGTGTCCTCCAAACAAGCCAACAGAACACAAGTCCTGTCTCCCTACGACTACACAGAGCTCACAGCAACCTCGGAGCGTGCACATTGCAGACTGCACACACAGCCGGAGCACGCCACCACAACGCACCGCTGCGAAATGGCAACCGCAACACACCTACCCAACTACGCCGAAGAGCTCAAGCTGTACCAAACCAGCACGATACATACATTGGGATGCGATCTCCTGTCCCTGCTGAACGTAAGTTACCGACTGACTTACCGCATCACATTGTTCAGCTGCGTCATGCCCGTCTTCTACTGTCGGAGGTGTCCCTACCAGCATCCCGTCGAGATATGCCTCTCCAACCCGGCATGTCTGAAGGCGGACCTGCTACCACTACTCCTCCCTCTGGACGCACACGACAGGGCCTGCTCTGCCTATGGGGGCATGGCGTATGTGGCCAACATCGCACGCGCACTGAAATGGAACCACTGTGCCTCCACACGACGGATCATCGAGAACAGCTACATCGAATGTCACCCAGCATGCCCTATCATGGTCCTCCAAGGGACAACCTACGAACAACACCTTGACAGCCACCATCCGCTTCATTGGCTGGCAAACATGTACACCACCAATGACATGGAAGCCCTGCTGGACGGCATCGCATACCTGACAACCTGTAAATACGTCGGACCACAACGCAGGTTCCCCGAGTGACCTATGAAGTCCAACCCCGCACCCATGCTCAGCTTCCGCACGGATCTGGCCAGTCACCACCACAACAGCCATACCAAACGACCGGCAACTGTAACCACACCATCAACGACATCGCCATGACATCGGATATGACCGGGACATGCACACTGTTCCCCATCACATCCAGGAACACCGCATGCATCGTGGGAGGCAGTGGCATGGGCTCTGTGCATCGCACCCACATGGACGGAACTGCACGAACAACCAGGACACGACATGGATCCAGCGCACATGGACACACACACCGCTCAGTGGACATGAATAGGTCGCCTGGAGTCTGTGGGTGCTGCACCCCTCCCACCCCCGCCCCGGGAATCCCATACCAGGACCTTTGCATGGACGACAAGTGCATACAACAACAACACGACCCCAGTGACTGTGACATGTCCAGTAACCACCACAGTGCAACAACAAGTGGCACGCCGCTGCATGCACGCAAGCACATGCCCTGATGTCATCTCACATGCACGCGTGCATGAGGAACAACCGCAGCAAACCTGTCACATGGAACTGAGATGGACTGTGCCCATGATGCCGAGCGGTCTGGTAGGCTACATGTATACCGTCTGTGTCAAAGTCCGCAGCTCCGCAGCTATACGTAAATGTACATTAGCACAGCCTTGGCCAAGCAGATGTAACCCCACACCCTATCCCATTTGTAATCATGCTCAGTATATCCTCAATATGTATTCCGCTGCCAGTAGTGTCCACTATACTGCATCACAGAGGACAGAAGACTCAATATAATGTTTGAAACCAGAACTGTCTCCGCTGACTCATTTCACAAGTACGAATGAGAGAGGATGAGAGTATGTGAAGTACACGGCAGTCGTGACATGACCATGTAGTCCACTGGTATTGGATGTCAACGCAAATGAGTAGCACTACTGTGGAAGACACACATGTGTCGTGTGAAGTCGTATGGACGCAGTGCTCAGGTGGGTGGGTGCGACGGGTAGATGCGCACATGCCAAGTTGGAGCACGCCGTGTTGGGAGGGCTCATGAACAGTACACCACCGCTTCCCTGGGCATTGTGAGAGGACACCTGTCGGGGGAGTGAACACGTGTGTGCACAGCAGCCGGGCACACGTACAAAGCGGTACCAGGCGCACCTCAGCCCACCCTCTGTGGACGAGCTGGATCCTGTTGTGCGCCCGCCATGCCCCTTGACAAGGCACACACAGCCCCAGTCGACCAGGTGTAACCCCAACATAGTCAATCCGCACAGGCGATACAGGGCACGGGATGGCAGTGGAGCATGGTGTGTGAGAGGTCTCC